>CM069415.1:146513987-146646192 GCA_035609135.1 Eleutherodactylus coqui
TAGCGGTAACACTATGGAGGTCTACTGTAAGAGCGGTCACACTATGGAGCTCTCTACTGTAAGAGCGGTCACACTATGGAGCCTCTACTGTAAGAGCGGTCACACTATGGAGCCTCTACTGTAAGAGCGGTCACACTATGGAGCCCCTACTGTAAGAGCGGTCACACTATGGAGCCTCTACTGTAAGAGCGGTCACACTATGGAGCCTCTACTGTAAGAGCGGTCACACTATGGAGCCCTACTGTAAGAGCGGTCACACTATGGAGCCTCTACTGTAAGAGCGGTCACACTATGGAGCCTCTACTGTAAGAGCGGTCACACTATGGAGCCTCTACTGTAAGAGCGGTCACACTATGGAGCCTCTACTGTAAGAGCGGTCACACTATGGAGCCTCTACTGTAAGAGCGGTCACACTATGGAGCCTCTACTGTAAGAGCGGTCACACTATGGAGCCTCTACTGTAAGAGCGGTCACACTATGGAGCCTCTACTGTAAGAGCGGTCACACTATGGAGCCTCTACTGTAAGAGCGGTCACACTATGGAGCCTCTACTGTAAGAGCGGTCACACTATGGAGCCTCTACTGTAAGAGCGGTCACACTATGGAGCCTCTACTGTAAGAGCGGTCACACTATGGAGCCTCTACTGTAAGAGCGGTCACACTATGGAGCCTCTACTGTAAGAGCGGTCACACTATGGAGCCTCTACTGTAAGAGCGGTCACACTATGGAGCCTCTACTGTAAGAGCGGTCACACTATGGAGCCTCTACTGTAAGAGCGGTCACACTATGGAGCCTCTACTGTAAGAGCGTCACACTATGGAGCCTCTACTGTAAGAGCGGTCACACTATGGAGCCTCTACTGTAAGAGCGGTCACACTATGGAGCCTCTACTGTAAGAGCGGTCACACTATGGAGCCTCTACTGTAAGAGCGGTCACACTATGGAGCCTCTACTGTAAGAGCGGTCACACTATGGAGCCTCTACTGTAAGAGCGGTCACACTATGGAGCCTCTACTGTAAGAGCGGTCACACTATGGAGCCCTACTGTAAGAGCGGTCACACTATGGAGCCTCTACTGTAAGAGCGGTCACACTATGGAGCCCTACTGTAAGAGCGGTCACACTATGGAGCCTCTACTGTAAGAGCGGTCACACTATGGAGCCCCTACTGTAAGAGCGGTCACACTATGGAGCCCTACTGTAAGAGCGGTCACACTATGGAGCCCTACTGTAAGAGCGGTCACACTATGGAGCTCTACTGTAAGAGCGGTCACACTATGGAGCCTCTACTGTAAGAGCGGTCACACTATGGAGCTCTACTGTAAGAGCGGTCACACTATGGAGCCTCTACTGTAAGAGCGGTCACACTATGGAGCCTCTACTGTAAGAGCGGCCACTATGGAGCTCTACTGTAAGAGCGGTCACACTATGGAGCCTCTACTGTAAGAGCGGTCACACTATGGAGCTCTACTGTAAGAGCGGTCACACTATGGAGCCCTACTGTAAGAGCGGTCACACTATGGAGCCTCTACTGTAAGAGCGGTCACACTATGGAGCTCTACTGTAAGAGCGGTCACACTATGGAGCCTCTACTGTAAGAGCGGTCACACTATGGAGCCCCTACTGTAAGAGCGGTCACACTATGGAGCTCTACTGTAAGAGCGGTCACACTATGGAGCCTCTACTGTAAGAGCGGTCACACTATGGAGCCTCTACTGCAAGAGCGGTCACACTATGGAGCCTCTACTGTAAGAGCGGTCACACTATGGAGCCTCTACTGTAAGAGCGGCCACACTATGGAGCTCTACTGTAAGAGCGGTCACACTATGGAGCCTCTACTGCAAGAGCGGTCACACTATGGAGCCTCTACTGTAAGAGCGGTCACACTATGGGCCTCTACTGTAAGAGCGGTCACACTATGGAGCCTCTACTGCAAGAGCGGTCACACTATGGAGCTCTACTGTAAGAGCGGTCACACTATGGAGCCTCTACTGTAAGAGCGGTCACACTATAGAGCTCTACTGTAAGAGCGGTCACACTATAGAGCTCTACTGTAAGAGCGGTCACACTATGGAGCCTCTACTGTAAGAGCGGTCACACTATGGAGCTCTACTGTAAGAGCGGTCACACTATGGAGCTCTACTGTAAGAGCGGTCACACTATAGAGCCTCTACTGTAAGAGCGGTCACACTATGGAGGTCTACTGTAAGAGCGGTCACACTATGGAGCTCTCTACTGTAAGAGCGGTCACACTATGGAGCCTCTACTGTAAGAGCGGTCACACTATGGAGCCTCTACTGTAAGAGCGGTCACACTATGGAGCCCTACTGTAAGAGCGGTCACACTATGGAGCCTCTACTGTAAGAGCGGTCACACTTATGGAGCCTCTACTGTAAGAGCGGTCACACTATGGAGCCCCTACTGTAAGAGCGGTCACACTATGGAGCCCTACTGTAAGAGCGGTCACACTATGGAGCCTACTGTAAGAGCGGTCACACTATGGAGCCCTACTGTAAGAGCGGTCACACTATGGAGCTCTACTGTAAGAGCGGTCACACTATGGAGCCTCTACTGTAAGAGCGGTCACACTATGAGCCTGTACTGTAAGAGCGGTCACACTATGGAGCCTCTATTGTAAGAGCGGTCACACTATGGAGCCTGTACTGTAAGAGCGGTCACACTATGGAGCCTGTACTGTAAGAGCGGTCACACTATGGAGCTCTACTGTAAGAGCGGTCACACTATGGAGCCTCTACTGTAAGAGCGGTCACACTATGGAGCTCTACTGTAAGAGCGGTCACACTATGGAGCCTGTACTGTAAGAGCGGTCACACTATGGAGCCTCTACTGTAAGAGCGGTCACACTATGGAGCCTGTACTGTAAGAGCGGTCACACTATGGAGCTCTACTGTAAGAGCGGTCACACTATGGAGCCTCTACTGTAAGAGCGGTCACACTATGGAGCCTGTACTGTAAGAGCGGTCACACTATGGAGCCTCTACTGTAAGAGCGGTCACACTATGGAGCTCTACTGTAAGAGCGGTCACACTATGGAGCTCTACTGTAAGAGCGGTCACACTATGGAGCCTCTACTGTAAGAGCGGTCACACTATGGAGCTCTACTGTAAGAGCGGTCACACTATGGAGCTCTACTGTAAGAGCGGTCACACTATGGAGCTCTACTGTAAGAGCGGTCACACTATGGAGCCTCTACTGTAAGAGCGGTCACACTATGGAGCCCTACTGTAAGAGCGGTCACACTATGGAGCCCTACTGTAAGAGCGGTCACACTATGGAGCTCTACTGTAAGAGCGGTCACACTATGGAGCCTCTACTGTAAGAGCGGTCACACTATGGAGCCTCTACTGTAAGAGCGGTCACACTATGGAGCTCTACTGTAAGAGCGGTCACACTATGGAGCCTCTACTGTAAGAGCGGTCACACTATGGAGCTCTACTGTAAGAGCGGTCACACTATGGAGCCTCTACTGTAAGAGCGGTCACACTATGGAGCTCTACTGTAAGAGCGGTCACACTATGGAGCCTCTACTGTAAGAGCGGTCACACTATGGAGCCTCTACTGTAAGAGCGGTCACACTATGGAGCCTCTACTGTAAGAGCGGTCACACTATGGGGCCTCTACTGTAAGAGCGGTCACACTATGGAGCCCTACTGTAAGAGCGGTCACACTATGGAGCCTCTACTGTAAGAGCGGTCACACTATGGGCCTCTACTGTAAGAGCGGTCACACTATGGAGCTCTACTGTAAGAGCGGTCACACTATGGAGCTCTACTGTAAGAGCGGTCACACTATGGAGCTCTACTGTAAGAGCGGTCACACTATGGAGCCTCTACTGTAAGAGCGGTCATACTATGGAGCCCTACTGTAAGAGCGGTCACACTATGGAGCCTCTACTGTAAGAGCGGTCACACTATGGAGCCCTACTGTAAGAGCGGTCACACTATGGAGCCTCTACTGTAAGAGCGGTCACACTATGGAGCTCTACTGTAAGAGCGGTCACACTATGGAGCCTCTACTGTAAGAGCGGTCACACTATGGAGCCTCTACTGTAAGAGCGGTCACACTATGGAGCCTCTACTGTAAGAGCGGTCACACTATGGAGCCCTACTGTAAGAGCGGTCACACTATGGAGCCTCTACTGTAAGAGCGGTCACACTATGGAGCCTCTACTGTAAGAGCGGTCACATTATGGAGCCTCTACTGTAAGAGCGGTCACACTATGGAGCCCCTACTGTAAGAGCGGTCACACTATGGAGCCCCTACTGTAAGAGCGGTCACACTATGGAGCCCCTACTGTAAGAGCGGTCACACTATGGAGCTCTACTGTAAGAGCGGTCACACTATGGAGCCTCTACTGTAAGAGCGGTCACACTATGGAGCTCTACTGTAAGAGCGGTCACACTATGGAGCCTCTACTGTAAGAGCGGTCACACTATGGAGCCTCTACTGTAAGAGCGGCCACACTATGGAGCTCTACTGTAAGAGCGGTCACACTATGGAGCCTCTACTGTAAGAGCGGTCACACTATGGAGCTCTACTGTAAGAGCGGTCACACTATGGAGCCCCTACTGTAAGAGCGGTCACACTATGGAGCCTCTACTGTAAGAGCGGTCACACTATGGAGCTCTACTGTAAGAGCGGTCACACTATGGAGCCTCTACTGTAAGAGCGGTCACACTATGGAGCCCCTACTGTAAGAGCGGTCACACTATGGAGCTCTACTGTAAGAGCGGTCACACTATGGAGCCTCTACTGTAAGAGCGGTCACACTATGGAGCCTCTACTGCAAGAGCGGTCACACTATGGAGCCTCTACTGCAAGAGCGGTCACACTATGGAGCCTCTACTGTAAGAGCGGCCACACTATGGAGCTCTACTGTAAGAGCGGTCACACTATGGAGCCTCTACTGCAAGAGCGGTCACACTATGGAGCTCTACTGTAAGAGCGGTCACACTATGGGGCCTCTACTGTAAGAGCGGTCACACTATGGAGCCTCTACTGTAAGAGCGGTCACACTATGGAGCCTCTACTGCAAGAGCGGTCACACTATGGAGCTCTACTGTAAGAGCGGTCACACTATGGAGCCTCTACTGTAAGAGCGGTCACACTATAGAGCTCTACTGTAAGAGCGGTCACACTATAGAGCTCTACTGTAAGAGCGGTCACACTATGGAGCCTCTACTGTAAGAGCGGTCACACTATGGAGCTCTACTGTAAGAGCGGTCACACTATGGAGCTCTACTGTAAGAGCGGTCACACTATAGAGCCTCTACTGTAAGAGCGGTCACACTATGGAGGTCTACTGTAAGAGCGGTCACACTATGGAGCTCTCTACTGTAAGAGCGGTCACACTATGGAGCCTCTACTGTAAGAGCGGTCACACTATGGAGCCTCTACTGTAAGAGCGGTCACACTATGGAGCCTCTACTGTAAGAGCGGTCACACTATGGAGCCTCTACTGTAAGAGCGGTCACATTATGGAGCCTCTACTGTAAGAGCGGTCACACTATGGAGCCCCTACTGTAAGAGCGGTCACACTATGGAGCCCTACTGTAAGAGCGGTCACACTATGGAGCCTCTACTGTAAGAGCGGTCACACTATGGGAGCCTCTACTGTAAGAGCGGTCACACTATGGAGCTCTACTGTAAGAGCGGTCACACTATGGAGCTCTACTGTAAGAGCGGTCACACTATGGAGCCTCTACTGTAAGAGCGGTCACACTATGGAGCCTCTACTGTAAGAGCGGTCACACTATGGAGCTCTACTGTAAGAGCGGTCACACTATGGAGCCCCTACTGTAAGAGCGGTCACACTATGGAGCCTCTACTGTAAGAGCGGTCACACTATGGAGCTCTACTGTAAGAGCGGTCACACTATGGAGCCTCTACTGTAAGAGCGGTCCACACTATGGAGCCCCTACTGTAAGAGCGGTCACACTATGGAGCTCTACTGTAAGAGCGGTCACACTATGGAGCCTCTACTGTAAGAGCGGTCACACTATGGAGCCTCTACTGTAAGAGCGGTCACACTATGGAGCCTCTACTGTAAGAGCGGTCACACTATGGAGCCTCTACTGTAAGAGCGGTCACACTATGGAGCCTCTACTGCAAGAGCGGTCACACTATGGAGCCTCTACTGTAAGAGCGGCCACACTATGGAGCTCTACTGTAAGAGCGGTCACACTATAGAGCCTCTACTGTAAGAGCGGTCACACTATGGAGCTCTCTACTGTAAGAGCGGTCACACTATGGAGCCTCTACTGCAAGAGCGGTCACACTATGGAGCTCTACTGTAAGAGCGGTCACACTATGGAGCTCTACTGTAAGAGCGTTCACACTATGGAGCCTCTACTGTAAGAGCGGTCACACTATAGAGCTCTACTGTAAGAGCGGTCACACTATAGAGCTCTACTGTAAGAGCGGTCACACTATGGAGCCTCTACTGTAAGAGCGGTCACACTATGGAGCTCTCTACTGTAAGAGCGGTCACACTATGGAGCCACTACTGTAAGAGCGGTCACACTATGGAGCCTCTACTGTAAGAGCGGTCACACTATGGAGCTCTCTACTGTAAGAGCGGTCACACTATGGAGCTCTACTGTAAGAGCGGTCACACTATGGAGCTCTACTGTAAGAGCGTTCACACTATGGAGCCTCTACTGTAAGAGCGGTCACACTATAGAGCTCTACTGTAAGAGCGGTCACACTATAGAGCTCTACTGTAAGAGCGGTCACACTATAGAGCTCTACTGTAAGAGCGGTCACACTTTGGGGCCTCTACTGCAAGAGCGGTCACACTATGGAGCTCTACTGTAAGAGCGTTCACACTATGGAGCCTCTACTGTAAGAGCGGTCACACTATAGAGCTCTACTGTAAGAGCGGTCACACTATGGAGCTAGCGGTCACCACTATGGGGCCTCTACTGTAAGAGCGGTCACACTATGGAGGTCTACTGTAAGAGCGGTCACACTATGGAGCCTCTACTGTAAGAGCGGTCACACTATGGAGCCCTACTGTAAGAGCGGTCACACTATGGAGCCTCTACTGTAAGAGCGGTCACATTATGGAGCCTCTACTGTAAGAGCGGTCACACTATGGAGCCCCTACTGTAAGAGCGGTCACACTATGGAGCCCTACTGTAAGAGCGGTCACACTATGGAGCCCTACTGTAAGAGCGGTCACACTATGGAAGCCTCTACTGTAAGAGCGGTCACACTATGGAGCCCTACTGTAAGAGCGGTCACACTATGGAGCCTCTACTGTAAGAGCGGTCACACTATGGAGCTCTCTACTGTAAGAGCGGTCACACTATGGAGCCCCTACTGTAAGAGCGGTCACACTATGGAGCCTCTACTGTAAGAGCGGTCACACTATGGAGCCTCTACTGTAAGAGCGGTCACACTATGGAGCCTCTACTGTAAGAGCGGTCACACTATGGAGCCCCTACTGTAAGAGCGGTCACACTATGGAGCTCTACTGTAAGAGCGGTCACACTATGGAGCCTCTACTGTAAGAGCGGTCACACTATGGAGCCCCTGTACTGTAAGAGCGGTCACACTATGGAGCCTCTACTGTAAGAGCGGTCACACTATGGAGCTCTACTGTAAGAGCGGTCACACTATGGAGCCTCTACTGTAAGAGCGGTCACACTATGGAGCCTCTACTGTAAGAGCGGTCACACTATGGAGCTCTACTGTAAGAGCGGTCACACTATGGAGCCTCTACTGTAAGAGCGGTCACACTATGGAGCCTCTACTGTAAGAGCGGTCACACTATGGAGCCTCTACTGTAAGAGCGGTCACACTATGGGCCTCTACTGTAAGAGCGGTCACACTATGGAGCCTCTACTGTAAGAGCGGTCACACTATGGAGCCTCTACTGTAAGAGCGGTCACACTATGGAGCTCTACTGTAAGAGCGGTCACACTATGGAGCCTCTACTGTAAGAGCGGTCACACTATGGAGCCTCTACTGTAAGAGCGGTCACACTATGGAGCCTCTACTGTAAGAGCGGTCACACTATGGAGCCTCTACTGTAAGAGCGGTCACACTATGGAGCTCTACTGTAAGAGCGGTCACACTATGGAGCCTCTACTGTAAGAGCGGTCACACTATGGAGCCTCTACTGTAAGAGCGGTCACACTATGGAGCCACTACTGTAAGAGCGGTCACACTATGGAGCCTCTACTGTAAGAGCGGTCACACTATGGAGCCTCTACTGTAAGAGCGGTCACACTATGGAGCCTCTACTGTAAGAGCGGTCACACTATGGAGCCTCTACTGTAAGAGCGGTCACACTATGGAGCCTCTACTGTAAGAGCGGTCACACTATGGAGCCTCTACTGTAAGAGCGGTCACACTATGGAGCCTCTACTGTAAGAGCGGTCACACTATGGAGCCTCTACTGTAAGAGCGGTCACACTATGGAGCCTCTACTGTAAGAGCGGTCACACTATGGAGCCTCTACTGTAAGAGCGGTCACACTATGGAGCCTCTACTGTAAGAGCGGTCACACTATGGAGCCTCTACTGTAAGAGCGGTCACACTTATGGAGCCTCTACTGTAAGAGCGGTCACACTATGGAGCCCCTACTGTAAGAGCGGTCACACTATGGAGCCCCTACTGTAAGAGCGGTCACACTATGGAGCCCCTACTGTAAGAGCGGTCACACTATGGAGCTCTACTGTAAGAGCGGTCACACTATGGAGCCTCTACTGTAAGAGCGGTCACACTATGGAGCCTCTACTGTAAGAGCGGTCACACTATGGAGCTCTACTGTAAGAGCGGTCACACTATGGGCCTCTACTGTAAGAGCGGTCACACTATGGAGCCTCTACTGTAAGAGCGGCCACACTATGGAGCCTCTACTGTAAGAGCGGTCACACTATGGAGCCTCTACTGTAAGAGCGGTCACACTATGGAGCCCCTACTGTAAGAGCGGTCACACTATGGAGCCCCTACTGTAAGAGCGGTCACACTATGGAGCCTCTACTGTAAGAGCGGTCACACTATGGAGCTCTACTGTAAGAGCGGTCACACTATGGAGCCTCTACTGTAAGAGCGGTCACACTATGGAGCCCCCTACTGTAAGAGCGGTCACACTATGGAGCTCTACTGTAAGAGCGGTCACACTATGGAGCCTCTACTGTAAGAGCGGTCACACTATGGAGCCTCTACTGTAAGAGCGGTCACACTATGGAGCCCCTACTGTAAGAGCGGTCACACCATGGAGCCTCTACTGTAAGAGCGGTCACACCATGGAGCCTCTACTGTAAGAGCGGTCACACTATGGAGCTCTACTGTAAGAGCGGTCACACTATGGAGCCTCTACTGGAAGAGCGGTCACACTATGGAGCCTCTACTGTAAGAGCGGTCACACTATGGAGCCTCTACTGTAAGAGCGGTCACACTATGGAGCCTCTACTGTAAGAGCGGTCACACTATGGAGCCTCTACTGCAAGAGCGGTCACACTATGGAGCCTCTACTGTAAGAGCGGCCACACTATGGAGCTCTACTGTAAGAGCGGTCACACTATGGAGCCTCTACTGCAAGAGCGGTCACACTATGGAGCTCTACTGTAAGAGCGGTCACACTATGGGGCCTCTACTGTAAGAGCGGTCACACTATGGAGCCTCTACTGCAAGAGCGGTCACACTATGGAGCTCTACTGTAAGAGCGGTCACACTATGGAGCCCTACTGTAAGAGCGGTCACACTATAGAGCTCTACTGTAAGAGCGGTCACACTATAGAGCTCTACTGTAAGAGCGGTCACACTATGGAGCCTCTACTGTAAGAGCGGTCACACTATGGAGCTCTACTGTAAGAGCGGTCACACTATGGAGCTCTACTGTAAGAGCGGTCACACTATGGAGCCTCTACTGTAAGAGCGGTCACACTATGGAGGTCTACTGTAAGAGCGGTCACACTATGGAGCTCTCTACTGTAAGAGCGGTCACACTATGGAGCCTCTACTGTAAGAGCGGTCACACTATGGAGCCCTACTGTAAGAGCGGTCACACTATGGAGCCTCTACTGTAAGAGCGGTCACATTATGGAGCCTCTACTGTAAGAGCGGTCACACTATGGAGCCTCTACTGTAAGAGCGGTCACACTATGGAGCCCTACTGTAAGAGCGGTCACACTATGGAGCCTCTACTGTAAGAGCGGTCACATTATGGAGCCTCTACTGTAAGAGCGGTCACACTATGGAGCCTCTACTGTAAGAGCGGTCACACTATGGAGCCTCTACTGTAAGAGCGGTCACACTATGGAGCCTCTACTGTAAGAGCGGTCACACTATGGAGCCTCTACTGTAAGAGCGGTCACACTATAGAGCCTCTACTGTAAGAGCGGTCACACTATGGAGCCTCTACTGTAGGAGCGGTCACACTATGGAGCTCTACTGTAAGAGCGGTCACACTATGGAGCCCTACTGTAAGAGCGGTCACACTATGGAGCCTCTACTGTAAGAGCGGTCACACTATGGAGCTCTACTGTAAGAGCGGTCACACTATGGAGCCTCTACTGTAAGAGCGGTCACACTATAGAGCCTCTACTGTAAGAGCGGTCACACTATAGAGCCTCTACTGTAAGAGCGGTCACACTATGGAGCTCTACTGTAAGAGCGGTCACACTATGGAGCTCTACTGTAAGAGCGGTCACACTATGGAGCTCTACTGTAAGAGCGGTCACACTATGGAGCCTCTACTGTAAGAGCGGTCACACTATGGAGCCTCTACTGTAAGAGCGGTCACACTATGGAGCCTCTACTGTAAGAGCGGTCACACTATGGAGCCCTACTGTAAGAGCGGTCACACTATGGAGCTCTACTGTAGGAGCGGTCACACTATGGAGCTTTCTACTGTAAGAGCGGTCACACTATGGAGCTCTACTGTAGGAGCGGTCACACTATGGAGCCTCTACTGTAAGAGCGGTCACACTATGGAGCCTCTACTGTAAGAGCTGTCACACTATGGAGCTCTACTGTAAGAGCGGTCACACTATGGAGCCTCTACTGTAAGAGCGGTCACACTATAGAGCCTCTACTGTAAGAGCGTTCACACTATGGAGCCTCTACTGTAAGAGCGGTCACACTATGGAGCCTCTACTGTAAGAGCGGTCACACTATGGAGCTCTACTGTAAGAGCGGTCACACTATGGAGCCTCTACTGTAAGAGCGGTCACACTATGGAGCCTCTACTGTAAGAGCGGTCACACTATAGAGCCTCTACTGTAAGAGCGTTCACACTATGGAGCCCCTACTGTAAGAGCGGTCACACTATGGAGCCTCTACTGTAAGAGCGGTCACACTATGGAGCTCTACTGTAAGAGCGGTCACACTATGGAGCTCTACTGTAAGAGCGGTCACACTATGGAGCTCTACTGTAAGAGCGGTCACACTATGGAGCCTCTACTGTAAGAGCGGTCACACTATGGAGCTCTACTGTAAGAGCGGTCACACTATGGAGCCTCTACTGTAAGAGCGGTCACACTATGGAGCTCTACTGTAAGAGCGGTCACACTATGGAGCCTCTACTGTAAGAGCGGTCACACTATGGAGCCTCTACTGTAAGAGCGGTCACACTATGGAGCTCTACTGTAAGAGCGGTCACACTATGGAGCCCCTACTGTAAGAGCGGTCACACTATGGAGCCTCTACTGTAAGAGCGGTCACACTATGGGGCCTCTACTGTAAGAGCGGTCACACTATGGAGCTCTACTGTAAGAGCGGTCACACTATGGAGCCTCTACTGTAAGAGCGGTCACACTATGGAGCCTCTACTGTAAGAGCGGTCACACTATGGAGCTCTACTGTAAGAGCGGTCACACTATGGAGCCCCTACTGTAAGAGCGGTCACACTATGGAGCCTCTACTGTAAGAGCGGTCACACTATGTAGCCTCTACTGTAAGAGCGGTCACACTATGGAGCCTCTACTGTAAGAGCGGTCACACTATGGAGCCCTACTGTAAGAGCGGTCACACTATGGAACCTCTACTGTAAGAGCGGTCACACTATGGAGCCTCTACTGTAAGAGCGGTCACATTATGGAGCCTCTACTGTAAGAGCGGTCACACTATGGAGCCCCTACTGTAAGAGCGGTCACACTATGGAGCCCCTACTGTAAGAGCGGTCACACTATGGAGCCCCTACTGTAAGAGCGGTCACACTATGGAGCTCTACTGTAAGAGCGGTCACACTATGGAGCCTCTACTGTAAGAGCGGTCACACTATGGAGCTCTACTGTAAGAGCGGTCACACTATGGAGCTCTACTGTAAGAGCGGTCACACTATGGAGCCTCTACTGTAAGAGCGGTCACACTATGGAGCTCTACTGTAAGAGCGGTCACACTATGGAGCCCCTACTGTAAGAGCGGTCACACTATGGAGCCTCTACTGTAAGAGCGGTCACACTATGGAGCTCTACTGTAAGAGCGGTCACACTATGGAGCCTCTACTGTAAGAGCGGTCACACTATGGAGCCCCTACTGTAAGAGCGGTCACACTATGGAGCTCTACTGTAAGAGCGGTCACACTATGGAGCCTCTACTGTAAGAGCGGTCACACTATGGAGCCTCTACTGTAAGAGCGGTCACACTATGGAGCCTCTACTGTAAGAGCGGTCACACTATGGAGCCTCTACTGTAAGAGCGGTCACACTATGGAGCCTCTACTGTAAGAGCGGTCACACTATGGAGCCTCTACTGCAAGAGCGGTCACACTATGGAGCCTCTACTGTAAGAGCGGCCACACTATGGAGCTCTACTGTAAGAGCGGTCACACTATGGAGCCTCTACTGCAAGAGCGGTCACACTATGGAGCTCTACTGTAAGAGCGGTCACACTATGGGGCCTCTACTGTAAGAGCGGTCACACTATGGAGCCTCTACTGCAAGAGCGGTCACACTATGGAGCTCTACTGTAAGAGCGGTCACACTATGGAGCCTCTACTGTAAGAGCGGTCACACTATAGAGCTCTACTGTAAGAGCGGTCACACTATAGAGCTCTACTGTAAGAGCGGTCACACTATGGAGCCTCTACTGTAAGAGCGGTCACACTATGGAGCTCTACTGTAAGAGCGGTCACACTATGGAGCTCTACTGTAAGAGCGGTCACACTATAGAGCCTCTACTGTAAGAGCGGTCACACTATGGAGGTCTACTGTAAGAGCGGTCACACTATGGAGCTCTCTACTGTAAGAGCGGTCACACTATGGAGCCTCTACTGTAAGAGCGGTCACACTATGGAGCCTCTACTGTAAGAGCGGTCACACTATGGAGCCCTACTGTAAGAGCGGTCACACTATGGAGCCTCTACTGTAAGAGCGGTCACACTATGGAGCTCTACTGTAAGAGCGGTCACACTATGGAGCCCCTACTGTAAGAGCGGTCACACTATGGAGCCCCTACTGTAAGAGCGGTCACACTATGGAGCCCCTACTGTAAGAGCGGTCACACTATGGAGCCCCTACTGTAAGAGCGGTCACACTATGGAGCCTCTACTGTAAGAGCGGTCACACTATGGAGCCTCTACTGTAAGAGCGGTCACACTATGGAGCTCTCTACTGTAAGAGCGGTCACACTATGGAGCTCTACTGTAAGAGCGGTCACACTATGGAGCCCCTACTGTAAGAGCGGTCACACTATGGAGCCTCTACTGTAAGAGCGGTCACACTATGGAGCTCTACTGTAAGAGCGGTCACACTATGGAGCCTCTACTGTAAGAGCGGTCACACTATGGAGCTCTACTGTAAGAGCGGTCACACTATGGAGCCTCTACTATAAGAGCGGTCACACTATGGAGCCTCTACTGTAAGAGCGGTCACACTATGGAGCTCTACTGTAAGAGCGGTCACACTATGGAGCTCTACTGTAAGAGCGGTCACACTATGGAGCCCCTACTGTAAGAGCGGTCACACTATGGAGCCTCTACTGTAAGAGCGGTCACACTATGGAGCTCTACTGTAAGAGCGGTCACACTATGGTGTCTCTACTGTAAGAGCGGTCACACTATGGAGCCTCTACTGTAAGAGCGGTCACACTATGGGGCCTCTACTGTAAGAGCGGTCACACTATGGAGCTCTACTGTAAGAGCGGTCACACTATGGAGCCTCTACTGTAAGAGCGGTCACACTATGGAGCTCTACTGTAAGAGCGGTCACACTATGGAGCCTCTACTGTAAGAGCGGTCACACTATGGAGCTCTACTGTAAGAGCGGTCACACTATGGAGCCCCTACTGTAAGAGCGGTCACACTATGGAGCCTCTACTGTAAGAGCGGTCACACTATGGAGCCTCTACTGTAAGAGCGGTCACACTATGGAGCCTCTACTGTAAGAGCGGTCACACTATGGAGCCTCTACTGTAAGAGCGGTCACACTATGGAGCCTCTACTGCAAGAGCGGTCACACTATGGAGCCTCTACTGTACGAGCGGCCACACTATGGAGCTCTACTGTAAGAGCGGTCACACTATGGAGCCTCTACCGTAAGAGCGGTCACACTATGGAGCCTCTACCGTAAGAGCGGTCACACTATAGAGCCTCTACTGTAAGAGCGGTCACACTATGGAGCCTCTACTGTAAGAGCGGTCACACTATGGAGCTCTACTGTAAGAGCGGTCACACTATGGAGCCTCTACTGTAAGAGCGGTCACACTATGGAGCTCTACTGTAAGAGCGGCCACACTATGGAGCCTCTACTGTAAGAGCGGTCACACTATGGAGCCTCTACTGTAAGAGCGGTCACACTATAGAGCCTCTACTGTAAGAGCGTTCACACTATGGAGCCTCTACTGTAAGCGCGGTCACACTATGGAGCCTTTACTGTAAGAGCGGTCACACTATGGAGCTCTACTGTAAGAGCGGTCACACTATGGAGCCTCTACTGTAAGAGCGGTCACACTATGGAGCCCTACTGTAAGAGCGGTCACACTATGGAGCTCTACTGTAAGAGCGGTCACACTATGGAGCCTCTACTGTAAGAGCGGTCACACTATGGAGCCTCTACTGAAAGAGCGGTCACACTATGGAGCTCTACTGTAAGAGCGGTCACACTATGGAGCTCTACTGTAAGAACGGTCACACTATGGAGCCTCTACTGTAAGAGCGGTCACACTATGGAGCCTCTACTGTAAGAGCGGTCACATTATGGAGCTCTACTGTAAGAGCGGTCACACTATGGAGCCTCTACTGTAAGAGCGGTCACACTATGGAGCCTCTACTGTAAGAGCGGTCACACTATGGAACCTCTACTGTAAGAGCGGTCACACTATGGAGCCTCTACTGTAAGAGCGGTCACACTATGGAGCCTCTACTGTAAGAGCGGTCACACTATGGAGCCTCTACTGTAAGAGCGGTCACACTATGGAGCTCTACTGTAAGAGCGGTCACACTATGGAGCCTCTGCTCTAAGAGCCGTCACACTATGGAGCTCTACTGTAAGAGCGGTCACACTATGGAGCTCTACTGTAAGAGCGGTCACACTATGGAGCCTCTACTGTAAGAGCGGTCACACTATGGAGCTCTACTGTAAGAGCGGTCACACTATGGGGCCTCTACTGTAAGAGCGGTCACACTATGGAGCCTCTACTGTAAGCGCGGTCACACTATGGAGCCTTTACTGTAAGAGCGGTCACACTATGGAGCCTCTACTGTAAGAGCGGTCACACTATGGAGCTCTACTGTAAGAGCGGTCACACTATGGAGCCTCTACTGTAAGAGCGGTCACACTATGGAGCCTCTACTGTAAGAGCGGTCACACTATGGAGCCTCTACTGTAAGAGCGGTCACACTATGGAGCTCTACTGTAAGAACGGTCACACTATGGAGCTCTACTGTAAGAACGGTCACACTATGGAGCCTCTACTGTAAGAGCGGTCACACTATGGAGCCTCTACTGTAAGAGCGGTCACACTATGGAGCTCTACTGTAAGAGCGGTCACACTATGGAGCCTCTACTGTAAGAGCGGTCACACTATGGAGCCTCTACTGTAAGAGCGGTCACACTATGGAACCTCTACTGTAAGAGCGGTCACACTATGGAGCCTCTACTGTAAGAGCGGTCACACTATGGAGCCTCTACTGTAAGAGCGGTCACACTATGGAGCCTCTACTGTAAGAGCGGTCACACTATGGAGCCTCTACTGTAAGAGCGGTCACACTATGGAGCTCTACTGTAAGAGCGGTCACACTATGGATCCACTACTGTAAGAGCGGTCACACTATGGAGCCACTACTGTAAGAGCGGTCACACTATGGAGCTCTACTGTAAGAGCGGTCACACTATGGTGCCACTACTGTAAGAGCGGTCACACTGTGGAGCCTCTACTGTAAGAGCGGTCACACTATGGAGCCACTACTGTAAGAGCGGTCACACTATGGAGCCTCTACTGTAAGAGCGGTCACACTATGGAGCTCTACTGTAAGAGCGGTCACACTATGGAGCCTCTACTGTAAGAGCGGTCACACTATGGAGCCTCTACTGTAAGAGCGGTCACACTATGGAGCTCTACTGTAAGAGCGGTCACACTATGGAGCCTCTGCTCTAAGAGCCGTCACACTATGGAGCTCTACTGTAAGAGCGGTCACACTATGGAGCTCTACTGTAAGAGCGGTCACACTATGGAGCTCTACTGTAAGAGCGGTCACACTATGGAGGCTCTACTGTAAGAGCGGTCACACTATGGAGCCTCTACTGTAAGAGCGGTCACACTATGGAGCTCTACTGTAAGAGCGGTCACACTATGGGGCCTCTACTGTAAGAGCGGTCACACTATGGAGCTCTACTGTAAGAGCGGTCACACTATGGAGCTCTACTGTAAGAGCGGTCACACTATGGAGCCCCTACTGTAAGACCGGTCACACTATGGAGCCTCTACTGTAAGAGCGGTCACACTATGGAGCCTCTACTGTAAGAGCGGTCACACTATGAAGCCTCTACTGTAAGAGCGGTCACACTATGGAGCTCTACTGTAAGAGCGGTCACACTATGGAGCTCTACTGTAAGAGCGGTCACACTATGGAGCCTCTACTGTAAGAGCGGTCACACTATGGAGCTCTAGTGTAAGAACGGTCACACTATGGAGCTCTAGTGTAAGAACGGTCACACTATGGAGCTCTACTGTAAGAGCGGTCACACTATGGAGCTCTACTGTAAGAGCGGTCACACTATGGAGCCTCTACTGTAAGAGCGGTCACACTATGGAGCTCTAGTGTAAGAACGGTCACACTATGGAGCCTCTACTGTAAGAGCGGTCACACTATGGAGCCTCTACTGTAAGAGCGGTCACACTATGGAGCTCTACTGTAAGAGCGGTCACACTATGGAGCCTCTACTGTAAGAGCGGTCACACTATGGAGCCTCTACTGTAAGAGCGGTCACACTATGGAGCCTCTACTGTAAGAGCGGTCACACTATGGAGCCTCTACTGTAAGAGCGGTCACACTATGGAGCCTCTACTGTAAGAGCGGTCACACTATGGAGC
Organism: Eleutherodactylus coqui; assembly: GCA_035609135.1. Taxonomy (NCBI): domain Eukaryota; kingdom Metazoa; phylum Chordata; class Amphibia; order Anura; family Eleutherodactylidae; genus Eleutherodactylus; species Eleutherodactylus coqui. Next base: position 146,531,493 of record CM069415.1, read on the forward strand.
CCCTACTGTAAGAGTGGTCACACTATGGAGCCTCTACTGTAAGAGCGGTCACACTATGGAGCCCCTACCGTAAGAGCGGTCACACTATGGAGCCCCTACTGTAAGAGCGGTCACACTATGGAGCTCTACTGTAAGAGCGGTCACACTATGGAGCCTCTACTGTAAGAGCGGTCACACTATGGAGCTCTAGTGTAAGAACGGTCACACTATGGAGCCTCTACTGTAAGAGCGGTCACACTATGGAGCCTCTACTGTAAGAGCGGTCACACTATGGAGCCTCTACTGTAAGAGCGGTCACACTATGGAGCCTCTACTGTAAGAGCGGTCACACTATGGAGCCTCTACTGTAAGAGCGGTCACACTATGGAGCCCTACTGTAAGAGCGGTCACACTATGGAGCCCCTACTGTAAGAGCGGTCACACTATGGAGCTCTACTGTAAGAGCGGTCACACTATGGAGCCTCTACTGTAAGAGCGGTCACACTATGGAGCCTCTACTGTAAGAGCGGTCACACTATGGAGCCTCTACTGTAAGAGCGCTCACACTATGGAGCCCCTACTGTAAGAGCGGTCACACTATGGAGCCCCTACTGTAAGAGCGGTCACACTATGGAGCCCCTACTGTAAGAGCGGTCACACTATGGAGCCTCTACTGTAAGAGCGGTCACACTATGGAGCCTCTACTGTAAGAGCGGTCACACTATGGAGCCTCTACTGTAAGAGCGGTCACACTATGGAGCCTCTACTGTAAGAGCGGTCACACTATGGAGCCTCTACTGTAAGAGCGGTCACACTATGGAGCCTCTACTGTAAGAGCGGTCACACTATGGAGCCTCTACTGTAAGAGCGGTCACACTATGGAGCCTCTACTGTAAGAGCGGTCACACTATGGAGCCTCTACTGTAAGAGCGGTCACACTATGGAGCCTCTACTGTAAGAGCGATCACACTATGGAGCCCCTACTGTAAGAGCGGTCACACTATGGAGCCTCTACTGTAAGAGCGATCACACTATGGAGCCCCTACTGTAAGAGCGGTCACACTATGGAGCTCTACTGTAAGAGCGGTCACACTATGGAGCCTCTACTGTAAGAGCGGTCACACTATGGAGCCCTACTGTAAGAGCGGTCACACTATGGAGCCTCTACTGTAAGAGCGGTCACACTATGGAGCTCTACTGTAAGAGCGGTCACACTATGGAGCCCTACAGTAAGAGCGGTCACACTATGGAGCCTCTACTGTAAGAGCGGTCACACTATGGAGCCTCTACTGTAAGAGCAGTCACACTATAGAGCCTCTGCTGTAAGAGCGGTCACACTATGGAGCCTCTACTGTAAGAGCGGTCACACTATGGAGCCCTACTGTAAGAGCGGTCACACTATGGAGCCTCTACTGTAAGAGCGGTCACACTATGGAGCCTCTACTGTAAGCGCGGTCACACTATGGAGCCTTTACTGTAAGAGCGGTCACACTATGGAGCCCCTACTGTAAGAGCGGTCACACTATGGAGCCCCTACTGTAAGAGCGGTCACACTATGGAGCCTCTACTGTAAGAGCAGTCACACTATGGAGCTCTACTGTAAGAGCGGTCACACTATGGAGCTCTACTGTAAGAGCGGTCACACTATGGAGCCTCTACTGTAAGAGCGGTCACACTATGGAGCCTCTACTGTAAGAGCGGTCACACTATGGAGCCTCTACTGTAAGAGCGGTCACACTATGGAGCCTCTACTATAAGAGCGGTCACACTATGGAGCTCTACTGTAAGAGCGGTCACACTATGGAGCTCTACTGTAAGAGCGGTCACACTATGGAGCCTCTACTGTAAGAGCGGTCACACTATGGAGCCTCTACTGTAAGAGCGGTCACACTATGGAGCCTCTACTGTTAGAGCGGTCACACTATGGAGCCTCTACTATAAGAGCGGTCACACTATGGAGCCTCTACTGTAAGAGCAGTCACACTATGGAGCTCTACTGTAAGAGCGGTCACACTATGGAGCTCTACTGTAAGAGCGGTCACACTATGGAGCTCTACTGTAAGAGCGGTCACACTATGGAGCTCTACTGTAAGAGCGGTCACACTATGGAGCCTCTACTGTAAGAGCGGTCACACTATGGAGCCTCTACTGTAAGAGCGGTCACACTATGGAGCCTCTACTGTAAGCGCGGTCACACTATGGAGCCTCTACTGTAAGAGCGGTCACACTATGGAGCCTCTACTGTAAGAGCGGTCACACTATGGAGCCTCTACTGTAAGAGCGGTCACACTATGGAGCTCTACTGTAAGAGCGGTCACACTATGGAGCTCTACTGTAAGAGCGGTCACACTATGGAGCCTCTACTGTAAGAGCGGTCACACTATGGAGCTCTACTGTAAGCGCGGTCACACTATGGAGCCTCTACTATAAGAGCGGTCACACTATGGAGCCTCTACTGTAAGAGCGGTCACACTATGGAGCCTCTACTGTAAGAGCGGTCACACTATGGAGCTCTACTGTAAGAGCGGTCACACTATGGAGCCTCTACTGTAAGAGCGGTCACACTATGGAGCCTCTACTGTAAGAGCGGTCACACTATGGAGCCTCTACTGTAAGAGCGGTCACACTATGGAGCCTCTACTGTAAGAGCGGTCACACTATGGAGCCTCTACTGTAAGAGCGGTCACACTATGGAGCCTCTATTGTAAGAGCGGTCACACTATGGAGCTCTCTACTGTAAGAGCGGTCACACTATGGAGCCTCTAGTGTAAGAGCGGTCACACTATGGAGCCTCTACTGTAAGAGCGGTCACACTATGGAGCTCTACTGTAAGAGCGGTCACACTATGGAGCCTCTACTGTAAGAGCGGTCACACTATGGAGCTCCCTACTGTAAGAGCGGTCACACTATGGAGCCCCTACTGTAAGAGCGGTCACACTATGGAGCCTCTACTGTAAGAGCGGTCACACTATGGAGCCTCTACTGTAAGAGCGGTCACACTATGGAGCCTCTACTGTAAGAGCGGTCACACTATGGAGCTCCCTACTGTAAGAGCGGTCACACTATGGAGCCCCTACTGTAAGAGCGGTCACACTATGGAGCCTCTACTGTAAGAGCGGTCACACTATGGAGCCTCTACTGTAAGAGCGGTCACACTATGGAGCCTCTACTGTAAGAGCGGTCACACTATGGAGCCTCTACTGTAAGAGCGGTCACACTATGGAGCCTCTACTGTAAGAGCGGTCACACTATGGAGCCTCTATTGTAAGAGCGGTCACACTATGGAGCTCTCTACTGTAAGAGCGGTCACACTATGGAGCCTCTAGTGTAAGAGCGGTCACACTATGGAGCCTCTACTGTAAGAGCGGTCACACTATGGAGCTCTACTGTAAGAGCGGTCACACTATGGAGCCTCTACTGTAAGAGCGGTCACACTATGGAGCTCCCTACTGTAAGAGCGGTCACACTATGGAGCCCCTACTGTAAGAGCGGTCACACTATGGAGCTCTACTGTAAGAGCGGTCACACTATGGTGCTTCTACTGTAAGAGCGGTCACACTATAGAGCTCTACTGTAAGAACGGTCACACTATGGAGCCTCTACTGTAAGAGCGGTCACACTATGGAGCCCCTACTGTAAGAGCGGTCACACTATGGAGCCTCTACTGTAAGCGCGGTCACACTATGGAGCTCTACTGTAAGAGCGGTCACACTATGGAGCCTCTACTGTAAGAGCGGTCACACTATGGAGCCTCTACTGTAAGAGCGGTCACACTATGGAGCCTCTACTGTAAGAGCGGTCACACTATGGAGCCCCTACTGTAAGAGCGGTCACACTATGGAGCCTCTACTGTAAGAGCGGTCACACTATGGAGCTCTACAGTAAGAGCGGTCACACTATGGAGCTCTACAGTAAGAGCGGTCACACTATGGAGCCTCTACTGTAAGAGCGGTCACACTATGGAGCCTCTACTGTAAGAGCGGTCACACTATGGAGCCCCTACTGTAAGAGCGGTCACACTATGGAGCCTCTACTGTAAGAGCGGTCACACTATGGAGCCTCTACAGTAAGAGCGGTCACACTATGGAGCTCTACTGTAAGAGCGGTCACACTATGGAGCCTCTACTGTAAGAGCGGTCACACTATGGAGCCTCTACTGTAAGAGCGGTCACACTATGGAGCTCTACAGTAAGAGCGGTCACACTATGGAGCTCTACAGTAAGAGCGGTCACACTATGGAGCTCTCTACTGTAAGAGCGGTCACACTATGGAGCCTCTACTGTAAGAGCGGTCACACTATGGAGCCTCTACTGTAAGAGCGGTCACACTATGGAGCTCTACTGTAAGAGCGGTCACACTATAGAGCTCTACTGTAAGAGCGGTCACACTATGGAGCCTCTACTGTAAGAGCGGTCACACTATGGAGCCTCTACTGTAAGCGCGGTCACACTGTTTCATTTCTGCTTCTATCTTGTGGATATATTGATTGTTGTAAGTATTTGCCCCCCTGTCCTGTTTTCCGTTCTCCCACCATTGTGTGCCGCTCCTTTTCTGGCTGTGATCTATGTTTCTGCTGGAGAGCTCCGTAGTTCCGGGCTCTGGAGTGCAGAGAACTGGTTAATTAAGCGCTCACTGAGCTGCTCACGATTTTCACATTTTGAGAAAGTTCTATTGTGCGGCAGAGATTGAATGGCGCTTTATGCCCACACAACAACATCGTTCCGTCAGCATCGCGCCCGCTACAGCAATGAGATCTGTCAGATATGCAGAGCAAAGATGTTTGCTGCAAGATTACATCTTACCTGATAGCTTAAAATGTGCTGCGGAGGCCGAGGGCCTGGCGCTAATGGTCAGCACACCAACTACCCATCTTGTCATCCTCACCGTATAATGCTGCCATACACCATCCCTGCACCACCCGACCGCAGCGAGTACGCCAACACAAATACTAGCTGCAGACTGTGCTGCAAGGAGCGGGCCACGGCCTAGGAGACAGCGGGCTAGAGTTTGGGCCTTCTCACCATGGCTGTACCGTTTCCCACCTGGAGGGTGACCGGTGACACATCCAAGGGGCCGAGGGCAGGCTATTAAAACAGGGAAACCCAATGATGGATTAGCTTAGTCCTTTTGGTCACGTGTGACGCCAGTGTTCCATCCTCTGCAGTGAATCCAGTTGAGGTTGGAAATAAAACAGACCCCACACGGGGATTTAACTTTCCAAGCCAAACCGGGAACGGTTGGTGAGGCTCATTTACTTGCAATAACTTGAAAATACACGCCAGCAGGAAAACAAGAGTGCAAACATCAAAGTGGTGTGACAGGGAGGACCCACGGGAGGACAGCAGAAACCACAGTCCGGTTATCTGTGGGTCCTGATCCCGGCAACACGCTCTCTTCTCTCAACTCTCTACCAGTCAACACTCACATTTGGAAAAGAGGGGAGCGCTGCATGGCGGCTCCTCATTCTCTTGCTCTCTGCTCCGTGTCCAAGGGCGACACCGGCATCTCCTGGGTGAAGTCGCCCCAGGGTAGACTTTGGTTATCTCTCAGCCTCCTCCATTCTGAGCCACACAGGGCTGAAGGTGCTTGTGTGACTCCCTGCGGACCTCTCCACCTCCACTGTCTTGGAGGTCCAGACCAGAACTCTCTCTCTCAGCTCCTTGCAGTCACATACATATCGCATGGTCAGGTGACCACCAACTCACAACAAAAAACGATACATTTCCAGACAGACATCTCACCTACCAGACAGACTCTTTTAGTGCTGCACTTATGCAATACACATCAATCATGCAACACAGAAGACACTGAGATTACATAGACAAATGCATGCATACTGTAATGGAGGGGCCCCGTTGTTCTGGGCCACTACAGTGCCACAAGTAACAAGTATCCACTTTCCAGAATGCAACTCACCAGAAGAGGTGCAAATACTGTACATGCAGGGAATGTTGGACGGTTTCAGCTCTGAAGCTGCAGAATAGTGAGTGCAGCTCTGGAGTATAACACAGATATAACTCAGGGTCAGTACAGGATAAGTAATGTATGTACACAGTGACTCCACAAGCAGAATAGTGAGTGCAGCTCTGGGGTATAATGCAGGATGTAACTCAGGATCAGTACAGGATAAGTAATGTATATACACAGTGACTCCACCAGCAGAATAGTGAGTGCAGCTCTGGGGTATAATATAGGATGTAACTCAGGATCAGTACAGGATAAGTAATGTATGTACACAGTGACTCCACCAGCAGAATAGTGAGTGCAGCTCTGGGGTATAATGCAGGATGTAACTCAGGGTCAGTACAGGATAAGTAATGTATGTACACAGTGACTCCACCAGCAGAATAGTGAGCGCAGCTCTGCAGTATAATATAGGATGTAACTCAGGATCAGTACAGGATAAGTAATGTATGTACACAGTGACTCCACCAGCAGAATAGTGAGTGCAGCTCTGGAGTATAATACAGGATGTAACTCAGGATCAGTACAGGATAAGTAATGTATGTACACTGACTCCACCACCAGCAGAATAGTGAGTGCAGCTCTGGAGTATAATACAGGATGTAACTCAGGATCAGTACAGGATAAGTAATGTATGTACACAGTGACTCCACCAGCAGAATAGTGAGTGCAGCTCTGGGGTATAATACAGGATGTAACTCAGGAGCAGTACAGGATAAGTAATGTATGTACACAGTGACTCCACCAGCAGAATAGTGAGTGCAGCTCTGGAGTATAATACAGGATGTAACTCAGGAGCAGTACAGGATAAGTAATGTATGTACACAGTGACTCCACCAGCAGAATAGTGAGTGCAGCTCTGGAGTATAATGCAGGATGTAACTCAGGAGCAGTACAGGATAAGTAATGTATGTACACAGTGACTCCACCATCAGAATAGTGAGTGCAGCTCTGGAGTATAATACAGGATGTAACTCAGGAGCAGTACAGGATAAGTAATGTATGTACACAGTGACTCCACCAGCAGAATAGTGAGTGCAGCTCTGGAGTATAATGCAGGATGTAACTCAGGAGCAGTACAGGATAAGTAATGTATGTACACAGTGACTCCACCAGCAGAATAGTGAGTGCAGCTCTGAAGCATAATATAGGTCAGGTCTCTACTATTTCTAAAAATTCAGTTTTTAAAATGCATGAGATCTGTTGCATTGCTTTATAATAATGACTTGCTCTATGTATCTTGAGACGTAAGGAAAGTAGTACTGTGCAGTCTGTATATGCATACACAGGGGAAGTGGCACTGTGCCTAGCATATATTCTGTATATATAGCACCAGTACAGAAGTTTTACTTTGTGTTGTCTTTAGGACTTTACACAATGAAGAACACAATTAGTTGTTAATTACACACACGGAATCCTTGGAAGATCCCAAGTAGATCTGTACTGACTGGTCTCCAGACATGTAAGGGTTAAGCTCTTGGCAGGGTGTCATTATTCGAGGGCGCCATCTTCCTATCGGTACCTAAGTTAATTCTCAATCCTATTACTGAATTTAATAAAGATTCGCCCTTCCCAGCTAAGTGAATGTTGTCGGTGACACATTAAACCTCACAGATGGCATTTATGCCCCTCATATACTTAATGGCGACCTGCGCCCTTTAATTGCAGCAATTACTGACTGAGCTGAATCGTAACGTTTATTGTATCCTAAACTATCAATTGTGACACCATGATCCCAAGAAACCGGCACATGAAAGGGTTAATGGAGGTGATTCCCGCTGCTGAGATTCCTTAGCACCTACAGAATATATATAAAAATGTGTGCATCACCTTGGAAACCACATTAAGATGCTTCCCAAGGAAGTGAAGGCATATTTCTGCGTTGGGAGCAAATCCGTCAACTCTTAAAACAAGACCCTGCAGTTCATAATCAGCGCCTATCACCCCACTATCATCACCAGAGCCGACATCCACAGGCGGGATACCAGAGGGTTTACCTCCTTACACAACCAAGTAACGCTATGTGTGGGAACAGCCATGGGGGCCAACACAGCCCCTCAAATCAGTCCCCACACCCAAGGAGACCCCCGATGTTAAGATAGGGCAGTAGGACAAGTCTGGTCATAGTTATGATGGCTGGGACATTCCCTCGATGTTCTGATCAGGGGGGTCCTGGTACTTGTCAGCATCACCTCACTAGCGAAATCGATGGGTTCTCTCTATTGCAGGTTTCTATTGATTTTAATGAAGATCTGGAGGCATATTTGTGGCCTCTGTAATACATGAGACCCCTTTGTGTTGGCATTGATGGGGTCCTAGAAGCACGGCCAACTAATTTTCAGCCATTTGTACTATTTTTAGTCATTCTTGAAGTTGACTATTGATGACTAAGTTGTGGTTTGATCAGGCGGGAGGTGTTATAATCATTTGTCCTCAACTTCTACTATTGCTTGTTGATGATCACTTGATCCTGGAGTTGCCAACTGAGGAAAAGCAGGCAAGTGAAGGGGAGTAGCTTCTAGGTGAGTTTTCACCTGTACAGCAGGTAGCGGCAGCATAATGCCCAGGTGTGCAAAACTGAGGGCCGTATTGTCAACTTATAGCACTCCCTGCAGTCGCAGCAAAATGTAAAAGAGTATTCTCATGTGAGACATTTAGGCGGTATGGACAGTATAGAGCCTAAGGGTCTGATGAAGGGGCTTTCACGTCTAGGTTTAGAGTCCACAAGTCCCGCAGCACTCAGTCAGTACACAGTTTCCAGCAGAGGTGTGTTTTAATATCATGCAGAGCCACATCCAGGGACCATGGACCTCCAATCCCCTCCAACATCCACACAACAGCAAAAAGTGGCAGCATCAGCCGTGTTCAAATAAAGTAACAAATCTTTATTGCTCCATGTTAAAAACAGGCAGCCTGAGAAAGACTATAGCGGTCGAAACGTTGCCTGTTTTTAACATGGAGCAATAAAGATTTGTTACTTGATTTAAACACGGCGGATGCTGCCACTTTTTGCTATTGTGGGGGCTTTCACTTCTGGGACGTTCATGGGTATTATGGGGCCTCACATAATGGAACGCAGGCTACATGTGACACCCATCATTGAGCACCCCGCTCTAGATGCCAGAGGATGTTGTGTGAATGAGAAAGCCGGCAAACGTCCTTCTAATATCTATGAGTGGCTCATTTCCTGGAACACCCATGCGTTTCAGTAGTCACTTAATCATGTTAGGGTATGTTCACACCAACCCTAACAGTATCCAAAACTGTAAACCCCTACCCTAACGCTAATAGTAACCCCAGCCCTAATAATAACCTAACCATAACTCCAACTCTAAAACTAACCCAAACTAGAACACTAACCCAAACACTAACAGTGACCCTAACCCAAACACTAATAGTAACCCAAACACTAACAGTGACCCAAACACTAACAGTAGCCCAAACACTAACAGTAGCCCAAACACTAACAGTAGCCCAAACACTAACAGTAGCCCAAACACTAACAGTAGCCCAAACACTAACAGTAACCCAAACACTAACAGTAGCCCAAACACTAACAGTAGCCCAAACACTAACAGTGACCCTAATCCAAACACTAACAGTAGCCCAAACACTAACAGTAGCCCAAACACTAACAGTGACCCTAATCCAAACACTAACAGTAGCCCAAACACTAACAGTGACCCTAACCCAAACACTAACAGTGACCCTAACCCAAACACTAGCAGTGACCCTAACCCAAACACTAGCAGTGACCCTAACACTAATAGTAACCCCAGCCCTAATAATAACCTAACCATAACTTCAACTCTAAAACTAACCCAAACTAGAACACTAACCCAAACACTAACAGTGACCCTAACCCAAACACTAATAGTAACCCAAACACTAACAGTGACCCTAACCAAAACACTAACAGTAGCCCAAACACTAACAGTGACCCAAACACTAACAGTGACCCAAACACTAACAGTGACCCAAACACTAACAGTGACCCAAACACTAACAGTGACCCAAACAAACACTAACAGTGACCCTAACACTAACAGTGACCCAAACAAACACTAGCAGTGACCCAAACACTAGCAGTGACCCAAACACTAACAGTGACCCAAAGAAACACTAACAGTGACCCTAACACTAACAGTGACCCTATCACTAACAGTGACCCAAACACTAGCAGTGACCCAAACACTAGCAGTGACCCAAACACTAGCAGTGACCCAAACACTAGCAGTGACCCAAACACTAGCAGTGACTCTAACACTAGCAGTGACCCAAACACTAGCAGTAACCCAAACAAACACTAGCAGTGACCCAAACACTAGCAGTGACCCTAACACTAACAGTGACCCTAACACTAACAGTGACCCAGACACTAGCAGTGACCCTAACCCAAACACTAACAGTGACCCTAACCCAAACACTAGCAGTGACCCTAACCCAAACACTAGCAGTGACGCTAACCCAAAAACTAGCAGTGACGCTAACCCAAAAACTAACAGTGACCCTAACCCAAACACTAACAGTGACCCTAACCCAAACACTAACAGTGACCCTAACCCAAACACTAACAGTGACCCTAACCCAAACACTAACAGTGACCCTAACCCAAACACTAGCAGTGACCCAAACACTAACAGTGACCCAAACACTAGCAGTGACCCAAACACTAACAGTGACCCAGACACTAACAGTGACCCTAACCCAAACACTAACAGTGACCCTAACCCAAACACTAGCAGTGACCCTAACCCAAACACTAGCAGTGACCCTAACCCAAACACTAGCAGTGACCCTAACCCAAAAACTAACAGTGACCCTAACCCAAACACTAACAGTGACACTAACCCAAACACTAACAGTGACCCTAACCCAAACACTAACAGTGACCCTAACCCAAACACTAACAGTGACCCTAACCCAAACACTAACAGTGACCCTAACCCAAACACTAACAGTGACCCTAACCCAAACACTAACAGTGACCCTAACCCAAACACTAACAGTGACCCTAACCCAAACACTAACAGTGACCCTAACCCAAACACTAACAGTGACCCTAACCCAAACACTAACAGTGACCCTAACCCAAACACTAACAGTGACCCTAACCCAAACACTAACAGTGACCCTAACCCAAACACTAACAGTGACCCTAACCCAAACACTAACAGTGACCCTAACCCAAACACTAACAGTGACCCTAACCCAAACACTAGCAGTGACCCAAACACTAACAGTGATCCAAACACTAGCAGTGACCCAAACACTAACAGTGACCCAGACACTAACAGTGACCCTAACCCAAACACTAACAGTGACCCTAACCCAAACACTAACAGTGACCCTAACCCAAACACTAGCAGTGACCCAAACACTAACAGTGACCCAAACACTAGCAGTGACCCAAACAAACACTAACAGTAATTCTAACACTACCAGGGACCCTAACACTAACAGTAACACTACGGTAACAGTAACCCTAACATTAACAGTAACACTAACAGTTACCCTAACACTAACAGTGACCCTAACACTAAAGCAGCCCTAATAGTAACTCCAACCCTAGCACTAACCCCAACCCCTGGAAGATCACAAGGCACTGACTGTAGCACTCACCGAGCCCTAGCACTAACCACAACACTAAAAATGACCCCTGTTACTGTCAATCAGTCTACTAGAGCCGACATGTGTATAACTCAAAGCTTAAAGCCAAATATATGAAGCAATCACAATGTAAGAAGAATATTTCTGCTAAGAAGGAAGAAACATTTCCTGCCACATTGTAACATAACATTCATAATGTATCCATCACCATCATCACCGCCATGTGCTGCCAGGACAACATGCTTATGTAAATCTGCATAGGACTGAAATGGTTAATTGGTTGGACTGCCATCTACCATGAATGGTTCCCAGGATGCACTGGACATGACTGGCAGCCGCTGTCCGTGCTGGGAGGTAAGAGGAGGACGGTTACCTGTAAGGAATCCAGTCAGACTGGTACTTAGAAGTCATTGCTCCTCACAGTCAAGGGCCTGACGACCCCATGCAGCCCCCGGCCATGTAGCCAGCAGCATCCTCTAGAGCGGGAGGCAGGTGAGCAGCGGCGCAGGAGGAGCAGCGTACAGTGCAGCCTCTATCCCAGCAACACCCTCATCTTGTCTCCAGCAATAAAACACGGAGAGACTAATGCATCCTCCACCGGGGCCGAAAAATTGGCACTAAAGTCGACTCCTGTCGCCGCTGCGGCCCCCCCGAAGCAGCTCAGCTTTGTCCTGCTGCAGCATGATGCTCAGACCCCTTCACCTGTACAGCAGGCAGCAGCAGCATCCAGTGTGTTCATTTAATGAGCAATTCCACACAGCAGCGAGACAACCCCCAGTGATGTCATCTGCCAGTCACCAGCGGGCTGCAAAACCTGAGATGGAGCCGAGCCGTGCCAGCCTGATGGATGAGCAGCGGGCTTCATGCATCCGTCACTTCATGCTTACAGAAAACCCAGAAAGATGCAAAAGTATTCACCCCCCATCCCAAATGTCCTTTATGATTCTCTATGGGTAACACTGAATGCACTCGGTCACAGGACATTATATGTTGCTGCAGAACCCACAGACCCTTCAGCTTCAGCATGAGGACAGCAGGACGGGCATTTGGCATACAAATTTTGCAGAATTCATAAATTCTATAATTACGTCCAGTTACATAGATCATAAGGCTGCAGCGCCCCCACATGCATGACTGTCCTATGGCGGCGTTACTGGTCTATATTGGATATACAGCAAATAATAATAATAATCTTTATTTGTATGGCGCCAACTTATTCCGCAGCGCTTTCAGGCACGGATAAATGCAAACAATACAACAAATACAATGTGAGATACATTGGGTTAGACACAAATGGGTTGGGGGTGGTACAGGAGGTGCAGGGGGTGGGCAACACAGGCAATAGGAAATTTCATGTACAGATAATTTATCAGAAGGCAAACAGGGTGGAGCACCATAGGGAGGGGCGAGGGACTAGGTCAGGAGATTTGGTATGCTTCCCTGAAGAGGTGCGTTTTTAAGACACGTCTGAAATTTCGTGCATCGGGAATTGTCCGGATGCCTTGGGGTAGAGCGTTCCAGAGGATGGGTGCTGCTCTGGTGAAGTCCTGTAGGCGAGCATGAGAGGTTCGTATTACAGGGGTGTTTAGTCTGAGTGTGTTAGCCGATCGGAGTGAGCGGGCTGGGTGGTGTACTGACAGGAGGGAGGCGATGTATGGTCGTGTACTGACAGTAGGGAGGCGATGTATGGTGGCGCAGCGCCATGCAGAGCTTTGTGAGTGAGGTAGAGGAGTTTACATTTAGTTCTGCAGTGGATGGGCAGCCAATGCAGCGACTGGCATAATGCAGAGGAGTCTGAGTAACGACTGGATAGAAAAATGAGTCTAGCTGCTGCATTTAGTATGGATTGGAGCGGAGCGAGTCTAGTGCGGGGGAGGCTGATGAGTAGAGAGTTGCAGTAGTCAAGCCGGGAGTGGATGAGGGCAACCACGAGCGTCTTTAGCGTGTCCGTGGTGAGGAACGGACGTATTTTAGCAATATTTCTGAGGTGCATGTGGCATGTTTGGGCCAGAGATTGGATATGGGGGGCAAAGAAGAGGTCAGAGTCCAGTGTGACCCCAAGGCAGCAGGCATGCCGTCTGGGGGTTATGATGGTGCCAGACACTGGAATGGAGATGTTGAGGGGAGGTCGGTTAGAAGGTGGAAAGACAAGGAGGTCAGTTTTAGAGAGGTTTAGTTTGAGAAAAAGGGAGGACATAGTGTTAGAGACAGCAGACAGACAGTCGGTGATATTTTGGAGGAATGGTCCAGAGATCTCACGAGAGGAGGTGTATAGTTGGGTGTCATCAGCGTAGAGATGGTATTGGAGGCCAAAACTGTGGATGGTTTGTCCAATTGGGGCAGTATAGATAGAGAAAAGAAGGGGACCAAGGACCGAGCCCTGGGGTACCCCAACAGTGAGAAGAAGTGGAGCAGAGATAGAACCAGCAAAGGAAACAGTGAAAGAGCGGTCAGAGAGGTAGGAAGAGAACCAGGAGAGAGCAGTGTCCTTTAGACCAATAGAGTGGAGCATAGTGAGAAGGAGATTATGGTCGACAGTGTCAAATGCAGCAGACAGGTCAAGGAGGATTAGTAGGGAGTTATCACCTCTCGACTTTGCAGTCATCAGGTCATTTGTTACTTTTGTAAGGGCAGTTTCGGTCGAGTGTAGAGAGTGGAAACCAGACTGGAGGGGGTCGAGGAGCGAGCTGTCAGAGAGAAAGCGAGTAAGGCGGGAGTAGACCAGGCGTTCCAGTAATTTGGAGATGAAGGAGTGGTTTGAGACTGGTCGGTAGTTGGCAGCATCAGTTGGGTCCAGGGTTGGTTTTTTAAGCAGAGGGGATATGATGGAGTGTTTAAATGAGGAGGGGAAAGTGCCAGAGGTTAGGGAGACGTCGCAGATTGTAGTGAGGTGAGTAATGAGAGCTGGGGAAAGGGACCGGAGGAGGTGAGAGGGGAGAGGGTCACTGGGGCAGGTGGTGAGGCGGGGAGCGGAAAGGAGCCTGGAGACTTCTTCCTCTGTCATTGGTTCTAACGTAGATAGTGAGTAGGTGCTGGGTGCAGTGCTGATGGAGCTGGGATCAGGGCTAACCATGCAGCTTTCAGAGATTTCTTTTCGAATGTGGTCGATTTTTTCTTTGAAATAGGCAGCTAGTTCTCCAGCAGTCAGGTCTGTCGCAGGGGCCTGTTCTTTGTAGCTGAGGAGGGAGTGAAAGGTCTCAAAGAGTTGTTTGGGGTTGTGGGATAGTGAGGAGACAAGAGAGGTGAAATAAACTTGTTTGGCATGGTGAAGGGCTAGGTTATAAGTTTTTTAAGCATGAATTTGAAGTGGAGGAAGTTTGCCGGCAGCTTTGATTTTCTCCACAGCCGCTCGGCGCACCTAGAGCACCGCCAGATGAAGCGCGTTTGGGACGTGAGCCAGGGTTGCCGTGGTCTGCGTTTGACGGCTCGAGTCACGGGCGGTGCCGCTTCATCCAGGGCACGGCTGAGGGTGGTGTGGTACTATTCGGCTGCCAGGTTAGGGCAGGGGAGGAGAGAGATAGGGGATAGGGAAGACTGAATAGTTTCGGCAAACTGTTTAGTGCGGACAGACTGGAGGTTACTAAAGGTGCGATAGATAGGAGGGTCAGGGGAGATGCTAGGGTGCCTGATGGAGAAAGAGAGAAGGTTGTGATCTGAGAGTGGAAGGGGGGAGTTAGTAAAGTGAGAAGCAGAGCAGAGACGGAGGAAAACTAAATCGAGAGTGTTACCATCTCTATGAGTGGGGGAGTCAGAGATTACACTATGGTGGCAGAAGTATTGGCCCCCCAGCAGTTCGGCGCTATCAGGTGATGTTATCAGATGCCACCAGGTGTAGAGCTGACAATGGGGTCTGGTGGTGGGATGTCACTAGGTGTAGAGCTGACAATGGGGTCTGGTGGTGGGATGTCACTAGGTGTAGAGCTGACAACGGGGTCTGGTGGGGGGACATCACCAGGTGTAGAGCTGACAACGGGGTCTGGTGGGGAGATGTCACCAGGTGTAGAGCTGACGACGGGGTCTGACGGGGGGATGTCACCAGGTGTAGAGCTGACAATGGGGTCTGGTGGGGAGATGTCACTAGGTGTAGAGCTGACAATGGCTTAATAGCTGTCTACAAATATCTGAAGGGCTGTCACAGTGCAGAGGGATCAGCCCTATTCTTATCAGCACAAGGAAAGACTAGAAGCAGTGGGATGAAACTGAAAGGGAGGAGATACAGATTAGATATTAGACAGTGAGGGGGATCAGTGAGTGGAACAGGTTGCCACGGGAGGTGGGGAGTTCTCCTTCAATGAAAGTGTTCAGAGGCCGGACAGACATCTGTCTGGGATGATTTAGTGATCCTGCATTGAGAAGGGGGCTGGATCCGATGGCCCTAGAGGTCCCTTCCAACTTTTCTATTTTATGATTCTATGAATGGGGACTGGTGGTCACATGTCACCAGGTGTAGAGCTTTACAACGGGTTCTGGCGGTGGGATGTCACCAGGTACGGCGCTGACAAAGGGGTCTGGTGGGTGGAAGTCACGAGGTGTAGAGCTGACAACGGGGACTAGTGGTGGGATGTCACCAGTTGTAGAGCTGACAACGGGGACTGGTGGTGGGATGTCACCAGGTGTAGAGCTGACAACTGGGTCTGGTGGTGGTGGGATGTCACCAGGTGTAGAGCTGACAACGGGGTCTGGTGGGCGGATGTCACCAGGTGTAGAGCTGACAGCGGGGACTGGTGGTGGGATGTCACCAGGTGTAGAGCTGACAATGGGGTCTGTTGGTAGGATGTCACCAGGTTTGGATCTGAAAACGGGGTCTGGTTATGGGTTGTCCCCTGTTGTAGAGCTTACAGCGGGGTCTGGTGGTAGGATGTCACCAGGTGTAGAGCTGACAACAGGATCTGGTGTGGGGATGTCACCAGATGTAAAGCTGACAACGGGGTCTGGTGGTGGTGGGATGTCACCAGGTGTTGAGCGGACAACAGGGTCTGCTGGGAGGATGTCACCAGGTGTAGAGCTGGCAATGGGGTCTGGTGGTGGTGGGATGTCACCAGGTATAGAGCTGACAGCAGGATCTGGTGGTAGGATGTCACCAGATGTAGAGCAGACAACGGGGTCTGGCGGGGAAATGTCACCAGTTGTAGAGTTGACATTGGGGTCTGGTGGTGGAATGTCACCAGGCGTAAAGCTGACAATGGGGTCTGGTTGGGGTTGTCACCAGGTGTAGAGCTGACAACGGGGTCTGGTGGTGGGATGTCACCAGGTGTAGAGCTGACAACAGGGTCTGGTGGGGGGTTGTCACCAGGTGTAGAGCTGACAATGGGGTCTGGTGGTGGGATGTCACCAGGTGTAGAGCTGACAATGGGATCTGGTGGTGGTGGGATGTCACCAGGTGTAGAGCTGACAACGGGGTTTGTTGATAGGATGCCAGCAGGTATAGAGCTGACAATGGGGTCTGGTGGTGGTGGGATGTCACCAGGTGTAGAGCTGACAGCGGGGTCTGGTGGTAGGATGTCACCAGGTGTAGAGCTGACAACAAGATCTGGTTAGGGGTTTTTACCAGATGTAGAGCAGACAACGGGGTCTGGTGGGGAATTGTCACCAGTTGTAGAGTTGACATTGGGGTCTGGTGGTGGAATGTCACCAGGTGTAAAGCTGACAACGGGGTCTGCTTGGGGTTGTCACCAGGTGTAGAGCTGACAACGGGGTCTGGTGGTGGGATGTCACCAGGTGTAGAGCTGACAATGGGGTCTGGTGGTGGTAGGATGTCACCAGGTGTAGAGCTGAGAACGGGGTCTTGTGGTGGGATGTCACCAGGTGTAGAGCTGACAATGGGGTCTGGTGGTGGTGGGATGTCACCAGTTGTAGAGCTGAGAGCGGGGACTGGTGGTGGGATGTCACCAGTTGTAAAGCTGACAATGGGGTCTGGTGGTGGGATGTTACCAGGTTTGGAGCTGACAACAGGGTCTGGTTATGGGTTGTCCCATGTTGTAGAGCTGACAACGGTGTCAACGGGATCTGGTGGAGGGATGTCACCAGATTTAGAGCAGACAACGGGGTCTGGTGGGGAAATGTCACCAGGTGTAGAGTTGACAATGTGGTCTGGTGGTGGGATGTCACCAGGTGTGAAGCTGACAATGGGGTCTGGTTGGGGTTGTCATCAGGTGTAGCGCTGACGACGGGGTCTGGTGGTGGGATGTCACCAGGTGTAGATCTGACAATGGGGTCTGGTGGTGGTGGGATGTCACCAGGTGTAGAGCTGACAACGGGGTCTGGTGGGGGGATGTCACCAGGTGTAGAGCTGACAGCGGGGGCTGGTGGTGGGATGTCACCAGGTTTGATGCTGACAACAGGATCTGGTTATGGGTTGTCCCCTGTTGTAGAGCTGACAACAGGGTCTGGTTGGGGTTGTCACCAGGTGTAGAGCTGACAATGGGGTCTGGTGGTGGGATGTCACCAGGTGTAGAGCTGACAATGGGGCCTGGTGGGGGGGATGTCACCAGGTGTAGAGCTGACAGTGGGGACTGGTGGTGGGATGTCACCAGTTGTAGAGCTGACAATTGGGTCTGGTGGTGGGATGTCACCAGGTGTAAAACTGACAATAGGGTCAGATTGGAGTTGTCACCAGGTATAGAGCTGACAATGGGGTCTAGTGGTGGGATGTTACCAGGTGTAGAGCTAACAACAGGGTTTGGCGGTGAGATGTCACGCACCAACCAGTAAGGGACATTGCAACGTCTGGAGCTTCCAGAGTCCACTGTTGGCCATGTTATTGGGGGATGGAAGCCATCCGGTGTGTGCGGTGCCGTCACATTCAGGGAGAGCTCGTAAACTGACAGAACGTGGAGAATGAAGCCTTGTAGGAGCTGTGAAGACATCACGCACATCGTCTGCCCTCGCTCAGCAGGTCTCATCGGCCATTGAAACATCCATTAGTACCAGAACCTTCCAGAGGGAATGGCATGTGAAGGGTTACCATGGACGAGCAGCTGCACACAACAAGAAAGCGGCCGTGGAGGTTTACTCAGTCATGGAGGCCGAAGGTGACCAATGGGAATAAAATCCAATTTCATCACCATCTATGTGCGTCTCAAAGTGCCATCAATATAGTGTATACTGGACCTACAGCATATCTACTGGGACCTGTGCTGTCCATAGCACTTCAGTTCTGTCCCCTCCACACCCCCTAGGGGTTTATTACAGCTGTGAGCTGAGCAGTGATGTTCCTCTTGGGAGCCCTCGGTTGAGGTTGGAGTGACTGAGATCTGGATCGTTTCCTCAGAAGACTCTGTGCTGCTCCAGGTAATCATCTCCAACATCCTTGTTGCTCCTCACTGTCCAATGATATCCCAAAAGAGATAAGACGTCATCATGTATGAGACCCCCCACAACTTCAGATCTCCTCTACAGATATGTAGGATAATGGATCTCAATGAGGTTCTGTAGAGTCTAGAACCTCAGAACTGTGGGCAGGGGGGTCTCATACATGATGACGTCTCATCCTCATCTCTTCTGGGATATGGGTAGTGAGGAGCAACAAGGATGTTGGAAATGATTGCTGCTAAACCCGCTGCCCTCGGGTGTGCCGTGTCAGGGGGACAGATATTTTTGCTCACTGTTCCTTGAATGCAGTCGGCGCCTCTTCGGGCTCCTTGGCTTAAATATTACACTGATCAAAAACCATCCAAGAGGAGAGAGCCGGAAGGGGGTGAAGACTTCTGCATCAGCCTGAACTCCATGTCTGCGGCAATGTGCTGATGACAAGTTGCAGCGATGAGTTGGGGTGACAGTGAGAAGTAGCGGCACTGTGAGGGGAACAATGAAGCAACAGCTCGGGCTCCGTGTTGTCATGGAGACGCATGTTATGTATCTTCATCATCACCGGACATTGCGCTCTGCTGTTCATTAGCTGATTCTTATGAGATCTCCAAAAATCCCCAACGACCCAACAGAGGCGCTAAACTCCCCAATCGGGCATTACGATGTCATTACATTACGTGTGTCAGCGCCAGCGCTGCAGAGCTCCGCCCCCAGGCGTCCGCTTGAGTCAAGCTATCACTGCCATCAGAGCGCCCGCAGGAGTCGCCACCCAACTTGCCATGGAGTATAAAGATTTCATTTACTGATATAGCACCAACGCATTCGGCAGCGCTGTACAGAGGTTGTCGTACCGCCATTGGTCCTCGTCCCCACTGGGGGTCACAATCTAAGTTCCAAGTTAACCTCTTCCTATGATTTAACCAGAGAACATGGGCAGAACGTATCCGCGGTCCGCCAGCGCTGCAGTGTAATGGGCTCCACACCACTGAATCGCTGTACAGTTCCTTAATGGAAAATGCACAGAAAAGGTGCTTAAAATCCACAGAGGCAGAAAATACGCCAAATGCGGCAGGTTTAGTTATGGATGTGCTGCAGCAGACATCCCCCCGGAGAAGTCAGAATAATCCACAGCAAATACTTGACATTAAAGTCTGTGCAGACTTCTCTCTGCCCCTGTGGATAAGGTCTGCTTAAAGCGACCCTCAGTTGTCAAGACAGCCATCTGTCCCGCTGCTGGGGGGGGGGGGGGGGGGGGGGTGTTTCAGCACTTGCTCTTCTCTGACATCACTAAGATCCATTAGTTTCTGTCTTGCTTTTGGCCAGCCAAGACGAGTGATACAACCTTCAGACTATCTAATCCCCACAATGCACTGGTAGTGTTAGACTGCTAATGCACTATATCTGCTGCCTGATTGGCCAAAGCTGCTCATGTGATCAAGACTGGCCAATTAAAGAGCAGTGCACAGCGTGTGATAGATAGATAGATAGATAGATAGATAGATAGATAGATAGAAAGATATGAGATAGATATGAGATAGATAGAGAGATATGAGATAGATAGGGGGATAGATAGATATGAGATAGATAGATAGATAGATAGATATGGGATAGATAGATAGATAGATATGGGATAGATAGATAGATAGATAGATATGGGATAGATAGATAGATAGATAGATATGAGAGATAGATAGATAGAGATAGATAGATGTGAGATAGATAGGAGATAGATAGATAGATAGATAGATAGATAGATATGAGATAGATATGAGATAGATACATAGATAGATAGATATGAGATAGATAGATAGATAGATAGATAGGAGATAGATAGATAGATAGATAGATAGATAGATAGGAGATAGATAGATAGATAGATGGATAGTTAGATATGAGATAGATAGGAGATAGATAGATATGAGATAGATAGATAGATAGATATGAGATAGATAAGGGATAGATAGATATGAGATAGATAGATATGAGATAGATAGATATGAGAGATAGATAGATAGATAGATAAGAGATAGATAGATATGAGATAGATAGGAGATAGATAGGAGATAAACAGATAGATATGAGATAGATACATAGATAGATAGATATGAGATAGATAGATAGATAGATAGGAGATAGATAGGAGATAGATAGATATGAGAGATAGATAGATAGATAGATAGATAGATAGATAGATAGATAGGAGATAGATAGATATGAGATAGATATGAGATAGATAGGAGATAAACAGATAGATATGAGATAGATACATAGATAGATATGAGATAGATAGATAGATATGAGATAGATAGGAGATAGATAGATATGAGATAGATAGATAGATATGAGATAGATAGGAGATAGATAGATATGAGATAGATAGATAGATAGATATGAGATAGATAGCGGATAGATAGATATGAGATAGATAGATAGATAGAGATAGATAGGAGATAGATAGGAGATAGATAGATATGAGATAGATAGATAGGAGATAGATAGGAGATAGATAGATATGAGATAGATATGAGATAGATAGATAGATAGATATTAGATAGATAGGAGATAGATAGATATGAGATAGATAGATATATATGAGATAGATAGATAGATAGATAGATATGAGATAGATAGATATGAGATAGATAGATAGATAGATAGATGATAGATAGATGGATATGAGATAGATAGATAGATAGAAAGATAGATATGAGATAGATAGGAGATAGATAGATAGATAGATAGATAGATAGATAGATAGATAGATAGGAGATAGATAGATAGATGGATAGGAGATAGATAGATAGATAGATAGATAGGAGATAGATAGATAGATAGATAGATAGGAGATAGATAGATAGATGGATAGGAGATAGATAGATAGATATGAGATAGATAGCAGATAGATAGATAGATAGATAGATAGATAGATAGATATGAGATATATAGATAGATAGATAGATAGATAGATAGATAGATAGATAGATAGATAGATATGAGATAGATAGATATAGATAGATAGATATGTGGAAGATAGATAGAAGATGGATAGATAGATAGATATGAGATAGATAGATATGAGATGGATAGATAGATAGATAGTAGATAGATAGATAGAAAGATAGATATGAGATAGAGATATCGGAAAATAGGAATTTGCAAGAGAAGCTCTCCTAGACAGCATCGGAGCTCCTCCTTGTATAACAATTTACTGTCTAATTCACTAAATTGTTACTAAAATTCTTATTTCTTACTGACATGGCGAATGTTTTGCGGTCTGCCGTCAACTTCGGCGGTCTGAATCCAGCGCAATAAACGTAGAATCCATGACGACGACCGTTTCTGTGACAACGACTATCTGCTATCAATATTAAGTCCTAATCTGATATTCGTAAATTCATCAAAATACAGAAGTCCCCCCCCCCCCCCCGCCTTAGCGGCGCTGATATTTGCTCATCGACCGGTGTCACTCACGGGACAGCGCTCGGCACAGAGTCGGGATTCATTTCCTGCAGCGGCGGTTATCTGCTCCTCATCATCTCTGATTTATTTCTTCTCTTATGGTTCAGCTGTATAACGCATCTAAACCTGCGACTGTGGATGCAGGCGAAATCTATGATGTGGGGGGCGACCGACGGGCGGATATATTATACAACATCCTCACCATACAGGACACCATCGTCATCACCGCAGAATACAGGCCACCATTATACACATAGAGGTGAGGAAGATTCTCCTCAGTATATACACATAGAGGGGAGGTAGATTCTCCTCAGTATATACACATAGAGGTGAGGAAGATTCTCCTCAGTATATACACATAGAGGGGAGGTAGATTCTCCTCAGTATATACACATAGAGGTGAGGTAGATTCTCCTCAGTATATATACATAGAGGTGAGGAAGATTCTCCTCAGTATATACACACAGAGGTGAGGTAGATTCTCCTCAGTATATACACACGGAGGTGAGGTAGGTTCTCATCAGTATATACACATAGAGGTGAGGTAGATTCTCCTCAGTATATACACATAGAGGTCAGGTAGATTCTCCTCAGTATATACACATAGAGGTGAGGTAGATTCTCCTCAGTATATACACATAGAGGGGAGGTAGATTCTCCTCAGTATATACACATAGAGGTGAGGTAGATTCTCCTCAGTATATACACATAGAGGTGAGGTAGATTCTCCTCAGTATATACACATAGAGGTGAGGTAGATTCTCCTCAGTATATACACATAGAGGTGAGGAAGATTCTCCTCAGTATATACACACAGAGGTGAGGTAGATTCTCCTCAGTATATACACACGGAGGTGAGGTAGGTTCTCATCAGTATATACACATAGAGGTGAGGTAGATTCTCCTCAGTATATACACATAGAGGTGAGGTAGATTCTCCTCAGTATATACACATAGAGGGGAGGTAGATTCTCCTCAGTATATACACATAGAGGTGAGGTAGATTCTCCTCAGTATATACACATAGAGGTGAGGAAGATTCTCCTCAGTATATACACACAGAGGTGAGGTAGATTCTCCTCAGTATATACACACGGAGGTGAGGTAGGTTCTCATCAGTATATACACATAGAGGTGAGGTAGATTCTCCTCAGTATATACACATAGAGGTGAGGTAGATTCTCCTCAGTATATACACATAGAGGTGAGGTAGATTCTCCTCAGTATATACACATAGAGGTCAGGTAGATTCTTCTCAGTATATACACACAGAGGTGAGGTAGATTCTCCTCAGTATATACACATAGAGGGGAGGTAGATTCTCTTCAGTATATACACATAGAGGTGAGGTAGATTCTCCTCAGTATATACACATAGGGGTGAAGTAGATTCTCCTTAGTATATACACATAGAGGTGGGGTAGATTCTCCTCAGTATATACACATAGAGGTGAGGTAGATTCTCCTCAGTATATACACATAGAGGAGAGGTAGATTCTCCTCAGTATATACACATAGAGGTAAGGTAGATTCTCCTTAGTATATACACATAGAGGTGAGGAAGATTCTCCTCAGTATATACACACAGAGGTGAGGTAGATTCTCCTCAGTATATACACATAGAGGGGAGGTAGATTCTCATCAGTATATACACATAGAGGTGAGGTAGATTCTCCTCAGTATATACACATAGAGGTCAGGTAGATTCTCCTCAGTATATACACACAGAGGGGAGGTAGATTCTCCTCAGTATATACACATAGAGGTGAGGTAGATTCTCCTCAGTATATACACATAGAGGGAAGGTAGATTCTCTTCAGTATATACACATAGAGGTGAGGTAGATTCTCCTCAGTATATAAACATAGGGGTGAAGTAGATTCTCCTCAGTATATACACATAGAGGTGGGGTAGATTCTCCTCAGTATATACACCGAGGGCAGGTAGATTCTCCTTAGTATAAACACATAGAGATGAGGTAGATTCTCCATAGTATATACACACAGAGGTGAGGTAGATTCTCCTCAGTATATACACATAGAGGTGAGGTAGATTTTCCTCAGTATATACACAGAGGGGAGGGAGATTCTCCTCAGTATATACACATAGAGGTGAGGTAGATTCTCCTCAGTATATACATAAAGGAGAGGTAGATTCTCCTCAGTATATACACATAGAGGTGAGGTAGAATCTCCTCAGTATATACACAGAGAGGTGAGGTAGATTCTCCTCAGTATATACACATAGAGGGGAGGTAGATTCTCCTCAGTATATACACATAGAGATGAGGTAGATTCTCCTCAGTATATACACATAGAGATGAGGTAGATTCTCCTCAGTATATACACATAGAGGTGAGGTAGATTCTCCTCAGTATATACACATAGAGGTGAGGTAGATTTTCCTCAGTATATACACAGAGGGGAGGGAGATTCTCCTCAGTATATACACATAGAGGTGAGGTAGATTCTCCTCAGTATATACACATAGAGGTGAGGTAGAATCTCCTCAGTATACACACAGAGAGGTGAGGTAGATTATCCTCAGTATATACACATAAAGGAGAGGTAGATTCTCCTCAGTATATACACATAGAGGTGAGGTAGAATCTCCTCAGTATATACACAGAGAGGTGAGGTAGATTCTCCTCAGTATATACACATAGAGGTGAGGTAGATTCTCCTCAGTATATACACATAGAGATGAGGTAGATTCTCCACAGTATACACATAGAGGTGAGGTAGATTTTCCTCAGTATATACACAGAGGGCAGGGAGATTCTCCTCAGTATATACACATAGAGGTGAGGTAGATTCTCCTCAGTATATACACAGAGAGGACGTAGATTCTCCTCAGTACATACACAGAGGGAAGGTAGATTCTCCTCAGTATATACAAAGAGAGGTGAGGTAGATTCTCCTCAGTATATACATAAAGGAGAGGTAGATTTTCCTCAGTATATACACAGAGGGGAGGGAGATTCTCCTCAGTATATACACACAGAGGGGAAGTAGATTCTCCTCAGTATATACACCGAGGGGAGGTAGATTCTCCTCAGTATATACACATAGAGGTGAGGTAGATTCTCCTCAGTATATACACATAGAGGTGAGGTAGATTCTCCTCAGTATATACACATAGAGGTGAGGTAGATTCTCCTCAGTATATACACATAGAGGTGAGGTAGATTCTCCTCAGTACATACACAGAGAGGTGAGGTAGATTCTCCTCAGTATAAACACATAGAGATGAGGAAGATTCTCCTCAGTATATACACATAGAGGGGAGATAGATTCTCCTTAGTATATACACAGAGGGGGGGTAGATTCTCCTCAGTATATACACAGAGGGGAGGTAAATTTTTCTCAGTATATACACATATTTAACTGCAGCAGAAGGCAGTTTGTTTGCGAAGGGGCTGGAGAGCAGTACAATAACGAGTGTCTGCAGGCAGCAGTAAAGCATAGTGGAGAGTTGTACAATAATGAGTGTCTGCAGGAAGCAGTTAAGCATAGTGGAGAGCAGTACAATAATGAGTGTCTGCAGGCAGCAGTGAGGCATGGTGGAGAGCGGTACAATAATGAGTGTCTGCAGGAAGCAGTGAGGCATGGTGGAGAGCGGTACAATAATGAGTGTCTGCAGGAAGCAGTGAAGCATGGTGGAGAGCGGTACAATAATGAGTTTCTGCAGGAAGCAGTGAAGCATGGTGGAGAGCAGTACAATAATGAGTGCTGTAGGCAGCAGTGAAGCATGAGGGAGAGCATTACAAGAATGAGTGACTGCAGGCAACAGTGAAGCATGGTGGAAAGCGATACAATATTAAGTGTCTGCAGGCAGCAGTGAAGCATGGTGGAGAGCTGTACAATAATGAGTGTCTGCAAGCAGCAATGAAGCATGGTGGAGAGCGGTACAATAATGAATGTCTGCAGGCAGCAGTGAAGCATGGTGGAGAGCAGTACAATAATGTGTGTCTCCTGGCAGCAGTGAAGTATGGTGGAGAGTGGTACAATAAGGAGTGCCTGCAGGCAGCAGTGAAGCATGGTGGACAGCAGTACAATAATTAGTGTCTGCAGGCAGCAGTGAAGCATGGGGGAAGAGCAGTACAATAATGAGTGTCTGCAGGCAGCAGTGAAGCATGGTGGAGAACGGTACAATAATGAGTGTCTGCAGGCAGCACTGAAGCATGGGAGAGAGCGGTACAATAATGAATGTCTGCAGGCAGCGGTGAAGCACGGTGGAGAGAGGTACAATAATGAGTGCCTGCAGGCAGCAGTGAAGCATGGTGGAGAGTGGTACAATAAGGAGTGCCTGCAGGCAGCAGTGAAGCACGGTGGAGAGTGGTGCAATAATGAGTGTCTGTAGGCAGCAGTGAAGCATGGTGGAGAGCAGCACAATATTTAGTGTCTGCAGGAAGCAGTGAAGCATGGTGGAGAGTAGTACAATAAGGAGTGCTGAAGGCAGCAGTGAAGCAAGGTGTATAGACGTACAATAATGAGTGCCTGCAGGCAGCAGTGAAGCATGGTGGAGAGCAGTGAAATAATGAGTGTCTGCAGGAAACAGTGAAGCATGGTGGAGAGTGGTACAATAATGAGTGTCTGCAGGCAGCAGTGAAGCATGGTGGAGAGCAGTACAATAATGAGTGCTGCAGGCAGCAGTGAAGGATGAGGGAGAGCGTTACAATAATGAGTGACTGCAGGCAGCAGTAAAGCATGGTGGAGAGCAGTACAAAAATAAGTGTCTGCAGATAGCAGTGAAGCGTGGTGGAGAGCAGCACAATAATGTGTTTCTGCAGGTAGCAGTGGAGCATGGTGGAGAGCAGTACAATACTGAGTGTCTGCAGGGAGCAGTGAAGCATGGTGGAGAGCGGTACAATATTGTGTGTCTGCAGGCAGCAGTGAAGCATGGTGGAGAGCAGTGAAATAATGAGTGTCTGCAGGAAACAGTGAAGCATGGTGGAGAGTGGTACAATAATGAGTGTCTGCAGGCAGCAGTGAAGCATGGTGGAGAGCAGTACAATAATGAGTGCTGCAGGCAGCAGTGAAGGATGAGGGAGAGCGATACAATAATGAGTGACTGCAGGCAGCAGTAAAGCATGGTGGAGAGCAGTACAAAAATAAGTGTCTGCAGATAGCAGTGAAGCGTGGTGGAGAGCAGCACAATAATGTGTTTCTGCAGGTAGCAGTGGAGCATGGTGGAGAGCAGTACAATACTGAGTGTCTGCAGGCAGCAGTGAAGCATGGTGGAGAGCGGTACAATAATGGGTGCTGTAGGAAGCAGTGAAGCACGGTGAAGAGTGGTACAATAATGAGTGTCTGCAGGCAGCAGTGAAGCATGGTGGAGAGCAGTACAATACTGAGTGTCTGCAGGCAGCAGTGAAGCATGGGGGAGAGCGGTACAATAATAGGTGCTGCAGGCAGCAGTGAAGGACAGTGAAGAGTGGTACAATAATGAGTGCTGCAGGCAGCAGTGAAGCATGGTGGAGAGAGGTACAATAATGAGTGTCTGCAGGCAGCAGTGAAGCATGAGGGAGAGAGGTACAATAATGAGTGTGTGCAGGCAGCAATAAAGCATGGTGGAGAGTGGTACAATAATGAGTGTCTGCAGGCAGCAGTGAAGCATGGTGGAGAGCAGTACAATAATGATTGTCTTCAGGCAGCAGTGAAGCATGGTGGAGAGCAGTACAACAATGAGTGTCTGCAGGCAGCAGTGAAGAATGGTGGAGAGTGGTACAATAATGAGTGTCTGCAGGCAGCAGTGTAGCGTGGGAGAGAGCGGTACAATAATGAGTGTCTGCAGGCAGCAGTGAAGCGTGGGAGAGAGCGGTACAATAATGAGTGTGTGCAGGCAGCAGTGAAGCATGGTGGAGAGCAGTACAATAATGAGTGTCTGCAGGCAGTACTGAAGCATAGTGGAGAGCAGTACAATAATGAGTGTCTGCAGGCAGTACTGAAGCCTGGTGGGGATCGGTACAATAATGAGTGTCTGCAGGCAGCAGTGAAGCATGGTGGAGAGTGGTACAATAATGAGTGTCTGCAGGCAGCAGTAAAGCATGGTGGAGAGCTGTACAATAATGAGTGTCTGCAGGCAGCAGTAAAGCATGGTGGAGAGTGGTACAATAATGAGTGTCTGCAGGCAGCAGTGAAGCATGGTGGAGAGTGGTACAATATTGAGTGCCTGCAGGCAGCAGTGAAGCATGGTGGAGAGCGGTACAATAATGAGTGTCTGCAGGCAGTACTGAAGCCTGGTGGAGATCGGTACAATAATGAGTGTCTGCAGGCAGCAGTGAAGCATGGTGGAAAGCGATACAATAATAAGTGTCTGCAGGCAGCAGTGAAGCATGGGGGGAGAGCTGTACAATAATGAGTGTCTGCAGGCAGCAGTGAAGCATGGTGGAGAGTGGTACAATATTGAGTGCCTGCAGGCAGCAGTGAAGCATGGTGGAGAGCGGTACAATAATGAGTGTCTGCAGGCAGCAGTGAAGCATGGTGGAGAGCGATACAATATTGTGTGTCTGCAGGCAGCAGTGAAGCATGGTGGAGAGCGGTACAATAATGAGTGTCTGCAGGCAGCAGTGAAGCATGGTGGAGAGCGGTACAATAATGAGTGTCCGCAGGCAGCAGTGAAGCATGGTGGAGAGCGGTACAATAATGAGTGTCTGCAGGTAGCAGTGAAGCATGGTGGAGAGCAGTACAATTCTGAGTGTCTGCAGGCAGCAGTGAAGCATGGTGGAGAGCAGTACAATAATGAGTGTCTGCAAGCAGCAGTGAAGCATGGTGGCGAGCAGTACAATAATGAGTGTCTGTAGGCAGCAGTGAAGCATGGTGGAGAGCAGTACAATAATGAGTGTCTGCACGGAGCAGTGAAGCATGGTGGAGAGCAGTACAATAATGAGTGTCTGCAGGCAGCAGTGAAGCATGGTGGAGAGCGGTACAATAATGAGTGTCTGCAGGCAGCAGTGAAGCATGGTGGAGAGCGGTACAATAATGAGTGTCTGCAGGCAGCAGTGAAGCATGGTGGAGTGCGGTACAATTATGAGTGTCTGCAGGGAGCAGTGAAGCAATGTGGAGAGTGGTACAATAATGAGTGTCCGCAGGCAGCAGTGAAGCATGGTGGAGGGCAGTACAATAATGAGTGTCTGCAGGCAGCAGTGAAGCATGGTGGAGAGCGGTACAATAATGAGTGTCTGCAGGCAGCAGTGAAGCTTGGTGGAAAGCAGTATAATAATGAGTGTCTTCAGGCAGCAGTGAAGCGTGGGAGAGAGCAGTTCAATAATGAGTGTCTGCAGGCAGCAGTGAAGCGCGGTGGAGAGCGGTACAATAATGAGTGTCCGCAGGCAGCAGTGAAGCATGGTGGAGTGCGGTACAATTATGAGTGTCTGCAGGGAGCAGTAAAGCAATGTGGAGAGTGGTACAATAATGAGTGTCCGCAGGCAGCAGTGAAGCATGGTGGAGAGCAGTACAATAATGAGTGTCTGCAGGCAGCAGTGAAGCATGGTGGAGAGCGGTATAATAATGAGTGTCTGCAGGCAGCAGTGAAGCTTGGTGGAGAGCAGTATAATAATGAGTGTCTTCAGGCAGCAGTGAAGCGTGGGAGAGAGCAGTACAATAATGAGTGTCCGCAGGCAGCAGTGAAGCATGGTGGAGAGCAGTACAATAATGAGTGTCTGCAGGCAGCAGTGAAGCATGGTGGAGAGCAGTACAATAATGAGTGTCTGCAAGCAGCAGTGAAGCATGGTGGAGAGCGGTACAATAATGAGTGTCTGCAGGCAGCAGTGAAGCATGGTGGCGAGCAGTACAATATTGAGTGTCTGCAGGCAGCAGTAAAGCATGGTGGAGAGCAGTACAATAATGAGTGTCTGCACGGAGCAGTGAAGCATGGTGGAGAGCGGTACAATAATGAGTGTCTGCAGGCAGCAGTGAAGCATGGTGGAAAGCGGTACAATAATGTGTGTCTGCAGGCAGCAGTGAAGCATGGTGGAGTGCGGTACAATTATGAGTGTCTGCAGGGAGCAGTGAAGCAATGTGTAGAGTGGTACAATAATGAGTGACCGCAGGCAGCAGTGAAGCATGGTGGAGAGCAGTACAATAATGAGTGTCTGCAGGCAGCAGTGAAGCATGGTGGAGAGCGGTACAATAATGAGTGTTTGCAGGCAGCAGTGAAGCATGGTGGAGAGCAGTATAATAATGAGTGTCTTCAGGCAGCAGTGAAGCGTGGGAGAGAGCAGTACAATAATGAGTGTCTGCAGGCAGCAGTGAAGCACGGTGGAGAGCAGTACAATAATGAGTGTCCGCAGGCAGCAGTGAAGCATGGTGGAGAGCAGTACAATAATGAGTGTCTGCAGGCAGCAGTGCATCATGGGGGAGAGCAGTACAATACTGAGTGTCTGCAGGCAGCAGTGAAGCATGGTGGAGAGCGGTACAATAATGAGTGTCTGCAGGCAGCAGTGAAGCATGGTGGCGAGCAGTACAATATTGAGTGTCTGCAGGCAGCAGTAAAGCATGGTGGCGAGCAGTACAATATTGAGTGTCTGCAGGCAGCAGTGAAGCATGGTGTTGAGCGGTACAATAATGAGTGTCTGCAGGCAGCAGTGAAGCATGGTGTTGAGCGGTACAATAATGAGTGTCTGCAGGCAGCAGTGAAGCATGGTGTTGAGCGGTACAATAATGAGTGTCTGCAGGCAGCAGTGAAGCATGGTGGTGAGCGGTACAATAATGAGTGTCAGCAGGCAGCAGTGCAGCATGGTGGAGAGCGGTACAATAATGAGTGTCTGCAGGCAGCAGTGAAGCATGGTGGAGAGCAGTACAATAATGAGTGTCTGCAGGCAGCAGTGAAGCATGGTGTTGAGCGGTACAATAATGAGTGTCTGCAGGCAGCAGTGAAGCACGGTGGAGGATTCTTACAAATTTAGGGCTGCATTTCAGAAAATGGAGTTGAGGATTTGGGCAAGATTAATGGTGTCTGCAGTGCTAAGGAGTACAGACAGATACTTACCATCAAGCAAAACTATCAGGGAAGCGTCTGATTGGCTCCAAATGTATTCTGCAGCAGAGTAATAACCCCCAACATCCAGCCAGTGTCATTAACCCCTTAAGGCCCAGGCTGTTTTGTACCTTAAAGATCAGACACTGTTTAGGGATTTTACCCATGTGGTGGTTTTCTTTTAAAGTCACCATGACTTCATAAAATTTTCAGTGCGAAAAAGACATAAACACCCGGATCAAATTAACTCGGGTGAAGTCAGGGATATCAGCTAGTGTATATATATATACTGCACAATCCCACTTCTCCTGTCCTATGTGTATATATATATTGCACAGTACCACTTCTCCTGTCCTGCATGTGTATATATATACTGCACTGTACCACTTCTCCTGTCCTGTATGTGTATATATATAT
This sequence comes from Eleutherodactylus coqui, assembly GCA_035609135.1. Taxonomy (NCBI): domain Eukaryota; kingdom Metazoa; phylum Chordata; class Amphibia; order Anura; family Eleutherodactylidae; genus Eleutherodactylus; species Eleutherodactylus coqui. The sequence continues at coordinate 146,563,208 of CM069415.1, forward strand.
ACTGCACAGTCCCACTTCTCCTGTCCTGTATGTGTATATATATATACTGCACAGTCCCACTTCTCCTGTCCTGTATGTGTATATATATATTGCACAGTACCACTTCTCCTGTCCTGCATGTGTATATATATACTGCACTGTACCACTTCTCCTGTCCTGTATGTGTATATATATATACTGCACAGTCCCACTTCTCCTGTCCTGTATGTGTATATATATATTGCACAGTACCACTTCTCCTGTCCTGCATGTGTATATATATACTGCACTGTACCACTTCTCCTGTCCTGTATGTGTATATATATATACTGCACAGTCCCACTTCTCCTGTCCTGTATGTGTATATATATATATGTTGCACAGTCCCACTTCTCCTGCCGTATATGTATATATATATATATATACTGCACAGCACCAATTCTCCTGTCCTGTATGTATGTGTGTATATATATATATATATATATATATATATATATATACTGCACAGTCCCACTTCTCCTGTCCTGTATGTATATATATATATATATACTGCACAGCACCAATTCTCCTGTCCTGTATGTGTATATATATATATATTGCACAGTCCCACTTCTCCTGTCCTATATGTATATAATATATATATATATATATATATATATACTGCACAGCACCAATTCTCCTGTCCTGTATGTGTATATATATATATATATATTGCACAGTCCCACTTCTCCTGCCCTATATGTATATATATATATACTGCACAGCACCAATTCTCCTGTCCTGTATGTGTATATATATATTGCACAGTACTACTTCTCCTGTCCTATATGTATATATATATATACTGCACAGCACCAATTCTCCTGTCCTGTATGTATATACATATATATATATATATATATATATATATATATATATACTGCACAGTCCCACTTCTCCTGTCCTATATGTATATATATATATATACTGCACAGCACCGATTCTCCTGTCCTGTATGTGTATATATATATATATATATTGCACAGTACTACTTCTCCTGTCCTATATGTATATATATATACTGCACAGCACCAATTCTCCTGTCCTGTATGTGTATATATATATATTGCACAGTACTACTTCTCCTGTCCTGTATGTATGTATATATATATATATATATATATACATCCTGTGCAGTCCTCTCTTGCTCGTTCGTATACTTCCTCCTCCGCCCTCCTCCATCATTCACACTCGGGGTCTTTTCCTGAGGCTCTCCGGCTGCTCTTAGTGATGAGATGGGATCTTGAGAGCTGTAAGTGAACGGTTGGGCAGACGTTTGGCGGATCTGACAATTCCCGCGTCTGTCTGCTAATGACCATGTGGGCTGAGAACAGATCTGTCCGCGCCAAACTAATTTCCTAGGAAACAAAATGACAGAATATCTGCTGCCCACCGTGCTCGCTGCGCTCCAGGAACGGAGCCATTATACGGATAATAATCGAACAGCACTAATATAACAGCCCCTCGGCGCGGTCCTGGTTGTGGCTCCTCCTACTGTGACATCATAAAAACTTGTGGAAAACAGACGTTTTCTGTATAAAATAACATATAGGATATAATAACACACAAATCTAATCACCAGCATCCGTCCAAGTACAGTAATGTGGCAGCAACATAAGGCACATGGAGGACTGCCAATCCACATCTTACAGGTGCAGGAATAGAATGCCGGACTGCAGTAACAACTGACACTCTACACAAACAGGATAGCAGGATGAGGGATGATAAGATTTAATATAACAGCACTGAATTATAAACCACTGAAGAGCTGAGGAAGGTCGGAGTCACTCCAGAAAGCTCTTATTATACTGAGAGAAGGCGTCTCCCCAACTGCTCCACAATTATATAGGGGGGACAACCTGGGTGACAATCAATGTGATAACGTATACAGCGTTGTCCGGAGGAACTACAAGGGTTAGACAGAAAGACCTTTTACTGAGGTCAACAGAAGATGCATGAATCGCTGTACAGCGAGCTCCTCCCAGTGGTGGCTGCATATATCTGTATACAGTGAGCTCCCCCTACTGGTGGCTGTATATATCTGTCTGTAGTGAGCTCCTCCCAGTGGTGGCTGCATATATCTGTATACAGTGAGCTCCCCCTACTGGTGGCTGTATATATCTGTCTGTAGTGAGCTCCTCCCAGTGGTGGCTGCATATATCTGTATACAGTGAGCTCCCCCTACTGGTGGCTGTATATATCTGTATGTAGGGAGCTCCCCATAGTGGTGACTGCATATATCTGTATACAGTGAGCTCCCCCTACTGGTGGCTGTATATATCTGTATACAGGGAGCTCCCCATAGTGGTGGCTGCATATATCTGCATGTATTGAGCTCCCCCTAGTGGTAGCTGTACATACCTGTATATAATGAGCTCCCCCTAGTGGTGGCTGTACATATTTGCATACAGGGAGCTTACCCCTGTGGTGGCTGTATATACCAATATACGGAGTGCTCCCTCTAGTGATGGCTGTATATATTTGTATACAGGAAGCTCCCCTTAGTGGTGGCTGTATATATCTGTATGTAGTGAGCTACCCCTAGTGGTGGCTGCATATATCTGCATACAGTGAGCTCCGTCTAGTGGTAGCTGTATATATCTGTATATAGTGAGCTCCCCCTAGTGGTGGCTGAACATATTTGCATACAGGGAGCATCCCCCTGTGTTGGCTGTATGTACCAGTATACAGAGTGCTCCCTCTACTGGTGACTGTATATATCTGTATACAGTGAGCTTCCCTTAGTCGTGGCTATATATGTCTGTATATAGTGAGCTTCCCCCTGTGGTGGCTTTATACACCAGTATACAGAGTGCACCCTCTAGGGGTGGCTGTATATATCTGTATGTAGCGAGCTTCCCCTAGTGGTGGCTCTATATATCTGTATGTAGTGAGCTCCGCCTAGTGGTGGCTGTACATATTTGCATACAGGGAGCTTTCCCCTGTGCTAGCTGTATATACCAGTATATGAAGTAATCCCTCTAGTGGTGGCTGTATATGTCTGTACGCAGGGAGCTCAACTTTGTGGTAGTAATATATATGTGTACATATGGAGCTTCTGCTAGTGGTGACTGTATATGTCAGTATACAGAGTGCTCCTCCTAGTATTGGCTGCATACATCTGTATATAGGGAGCTCCCCCTAGTGGTGGCTATATTTACTGGTATACTGTGAGCACCTTCTAGTGGTAGCTGTATATATCTATATACAGGGAGCTCCCCTGGCTATATGCATCTATATGCAGTGAGCTCCCCCTAGTGGTGAGTGTATATATCTGCATACAGTGAGCTTTCCCTAGTGGTGGCTGTATATATCTGTATGTAGTGAGCTCCCCCTAGTAGTCGCTGTATATATCTGTATGTAGTGAGCTTCCCCTAGTGGTGGCTGTATATATCTGTATGTAGTGAGCTCCTCCTAGTGGTGGCTGTATATATATGCATGCAGTGAGCTTTCCCTAGTGGTGGCTGTATATATCTGTATGTAGTGAGCTTTCCTTAGTGGGGGCTGTATATATTTGTATGTAGTGAGCTCCCCCTAGTGGTGGCTGTATATATCTGTATATAGTGAGCTCCCGTAGTGGTGGTTGTATATATCTGTATGTAGTGAGCTCCCCCTAGTGGTGGCTGTATATATCTGTATATATTGAGCTCCCCTGGTGGTGGCTGTATATATCTGTATGTACTGAGCTTTTCCTAGTGGCGGCTGTATATATCTGTATATAGTGAGCTCCCCCTAGTGGGGGCTATATATATTTCTTTATAGTGAGCTCTCGTTGTGGCGGCTGTATATATCTGTATGTATTGAGCTCCCCCTAGTGGTGGCTGTATATATCTGTATGTAGTGAGCTCCCCTTAGTGGTGGCTGTATATATCTGTATGTAGTGAGCTCCCCCTAGTGGTGGCTGTACATATCTGTATGTAGTGAGCTCCCCCTAATGGTGGCTGTATATATCTGTATATATTGAGCTCCCCTGGTGGTGGCTGTATATATCTGTATGTACTGAGCTTTTCCTAGTGGCGGCTGTATATATCTGTATATAGTGAGCTCCCCCTAGTGAAGGCTATATATATTTCTTTATAGTGAGCTCTCGTTGTGGCGGCTGTATATATCTGTATGTAGTGAGCTTCCCCTAGTGGTGGCTGTATATATCTGTATATAGAGAGCTCCCCCTAGTGGTGGCTGTATATATCTGTATATAGTGAGCTCCTCTAGTGGTGGCTCTATATATCTGTCTGTAGTGAGCTCCTCTAGTGGTGGCTGTATATATCTGTATATAGGGAGCTCCCCCTGGTGGTGGCTGTATATATCTGTATGTAAGAAGCTCCACCTAGTGGTGGCTGTATATATCTGTATATAGGGAGCTCCCCCTAGTGTTGGCTGTATATATCTGTATACAATCAGCTCCCCTAGTGGTGGCTGTATATATCTGTATACAGTGAGCTCCCTCCAGTGGTGTCTGTATATATATGTATGTAGTGAGCTCCCCCTGGTGGTGGCTGTATATATCTGTATGTAGTGAGCTCCCCCTAGTGGTGGCTGTATATATCTGTATGTAGTGAGCTCCACCTAGTGGTGGCAGAGCCGACTGCGATATGAATAAGATGTTCGGAGCTGCGAGGTGTGACCTCTAACTGAATCACACAAATATGCTGCATTCTGCTCATCACGAGTAATGTCAGCCTGACACAGTAAATACGGTCACTGGATCACAATGTCTGCAATGACGAGCCCAAATTATAGAATGTTACATTGTATCCCGCCATATGATATAATGTTGTGTATCATTATACATAGTTCATTAGAAGGAGATGAGTGATAACCTGTAAACCACAAATCAGCATCACATGTGACGCCAGAATCCATCCTCCTCCATCGTCTAATGGTACCTTTACACGGAGTAACCGAGGGATCTCCAGGCAAACTTGTTAGCAAGTCGTTGAAGTAAGAATGACAGAGACTTTACACCGGACAACTTATAATCAACTAGCGACTATATTCTTGGTAAGCTGAAACTAACCGACTAGTGACTGAGCGCTCATCCGCTGTCGGAGGCCATGTTTCCACTGACCGACTGAGCGCTCATCCGCTGTCGGAGGCCATGTTTACACCGAACGACTGAGCGCTCATCTGCTGTCGGAGGCCATGTTTACACTGAACGACTGAGCGCTCATCTGCTGTCGGAGGCCATGTTTACACTAACCGACTGAGCGCTCATCTGCTGTCAGAGGCCATGTTTACACTGAACGACTGAGCGCTCATCCGCTGTCAGAGGCCATGTTTACACTGAACGACTGAGCGCTCATCCGCTGTCAGAGGCCATGTTTACACTGAACGACTGAGCGCTCATCCGCTGTCGGAGGCCATGTTTACACTGAACGACTGAGCGCTCATCCGTTGTCGGAGGCCATGTTTACACCGAACAACAGAGCGCTCATCCGCTGTCGGAGGCCATGTTTACAATAAACGACTGAGCGCTCATCCGCTGTCAGAGGCCATGTTTACACTGACCGACTGAGCGCTCATCTGCTGTCGGAGGCCATGTTTACACTGAACGACTGAGCGCTCATCTGCTGTCGGAGGCCATGTTTACACCGAATGACTGAGCACTCATCCGCTGTCGGAGGCCATGTTTACACCGAACGACTGAGCGCTCATCTGCTTTCGGAGGCCATGTTTACAATAAACGACTGAGCGCTCATCCGCTGCCGGAGGCCATGTTTACACCGAACGACTGAGCGCTCATCTGCTTTCGGAGGCCATGTTTACAATAAACGACTGAGCGCTCATCCGCTGTCGGAGGCCATGTTTACACTGACCGACTGAGTGCTCATCTGCTGTCGGAGGCCATGTTTACACCGAACGACTGAGCGCTCATCCGCTGCCGGAGGCCATGTTTACACCGAACGACTGAGCGCTCATCTGCTTTCGGAGGCCATGTTTACAATAAACGACTGAGCGCTCATCCGCTGTCGGAGGCCATGTTTACACTGACCGACTGAGTGCTCATCTGCTGTCGGAGGCCATGTTTACACCGAACGACTGAGCGCTCATCCGCTGCCGGAGGCCATGTTTACACCGAACGACTGAGCGCTCATCTGCTTTCGGAGGCCATGTTTACAATAAACGACTGAGCGCTCATCCGCTGTCGGAGGCCATGTTTCCACTGACCGACTGAGTGCTCATCTGCTGTCGGAGGCCATGTTTACACCGAACGACTGAGCGCTCATCCGCTGCCGGAGGCCATGTTTACACCGAACGACTGAGCGCTCATCTGCTTTCGGAGGCCATGTTTACAATAAACGACTGAGCGCTCATCCGCTGTCGGAGGCCATGTTTACACTGACCGACTGAGTGCTCATCTGCTGTCGGAGGCCATGTTTACACCGAACGACTGAGCGCTCATCCGCTGCCGGAGGCCATGTTTACACCGAACGACTGAGCGCTCATCTGCTTTCGGAGGCCATGTTTACAATAAACGACTGAGCGCTCATCCGCTGTCGGAGGCCATGTTTCCACTGACCGACTGAGCGCTTATCCGCTGTCGGAGGCCATGTTTACACTGACCGACTGAGCGCTCATCTGCTGTCGGAGGCCATGTTTACACCGAACGACTGAGCGCTCATCCGCTGTTGGAGGCCATGTTTACAATAAACGACTGAGCGCTCATCTGCTGTCGGAGGCCATGTTTACAAAAAACGACTGAGTGCTCATCTGCTGTCGGAGGCCATGTTTACAATAAACGACTGAGCGCTCATCTGCTTTCAGAGGCCATGTTTACAATAAACGACTGAGCGCTCATCCGCTGTCGGAGGCCATGTTTCCACTGACCGACTGAGCGCTTATCCGCTGTCGGAGGCCATGTTTACACTGATCGACTGAGCGCTCATCTGCTGTCGGAGGCCATGTTTACACTGAACGACTGAGCGCTCATCCGCTGTCGGAGGCCATGTTTACACTGAACGACTGAGCGCTCATCCGCTGTTGGAGGCCATGTTTACAAAAAACGACTGAGTGCTCATCTGCTGTCGGAGGCCATGTTTACAATAAACGACTGAGCGCTCATCTGCTTTCAGAGGCCATGTTTACAATAAATGACTGAGCGCTCATCCGCTGTCGGAGGCCATGTTTACACTGAACGACTGAGCGCTCATCTGTTGTCAGAGACCAAGTTTACACTGAACGACTGAGCGCTCATCCGCTGTCAGAGGCCATGTTTACACTGAACGACTGAGCGCTCATCTGTTGTCGGAGGCCATGTTTACACTGACCTACTGAGCGCTCATCAACTGTCGGAGACCAAGTTTACACTGACCGACTTATCGCTCATCCGCTGTCGGAGGCCATGTTTACACTGAACGACTGAGCGCTCATCTGCTTTCGGAGGCCATGTTTACACTGAACGACTGGGCGCTCACCCGCTGTCGGACGCCATGTTTCCACTGAAAAAGTGAGCGCTCATCTGCTGTCGGAGGCCATATTTACACTGAACGACTGAGCGCTCACCCGCTGTCGGAGGCCATGTTTACACCGAACGACTGAGCGCTCATCTGCTGTCGGAGGCCATGTTTACACTGAACGACTGAGCGCTCATCTGCTGTCGGAGGCCATGTTTACACTAACCGACTGAGCGCTCATCTGCTGTCAGAGGCCATGTTTACACTGAACGACTGAGCGCTCATCCGCTGTCAGAGGCCATGTTTACACTGAACGACTGAGCGCTCATCCGCTGTCAGAGGCCATGTTTACACTGAACGACTGAGCGCTCATCCGCTGTCGGAGGCCATGTTTACACTGAACGACTGAGCGCTCATCCGTTGTCGGAGGCCATGTTTACACCGAACAACAGAGCGCTCATCCGCTGTCGGAGGCCATGTTTACAATAAACGACTGAGCGCTCATCCGCTGTCAGAGGCCATGTTTACACTGACCGACTGAGTGCTCATCTGCTGTCGGAGGCCATGTTTACACTGAACGACTGAGCGCTCATCTGCTGTCGGAGGCCATGTTTACACCGAATGACTGAGCACTCATCCGCTGTCGGAGGCCATGTTTACACCGAACGACTGAGCGCTCATCTGCTTTCGGAGGCCATGTTTACAATAAACGACTGAGCGCTCATCCGCTGCCGGAGGCCATGTTTACACCGAACGACTGAGCGCTCATCTGCTTTCGGAGGCCATGTTTACAATAAACGACTGAGCGCTCATCCGCTGTCGGAGGCCATGTTTACACTGACCGACTGAGTGCTCATCTGCTGTCGGAGGCCATGTTTACACCGAACGACTGAGCGCTCATCCGCTGCCGGAGGCCATGTTTACACCGAACGACTGAGCGCTCATCTGCTTTCGGAGGCCATGTTTACAATAAACGACTGAGCGCTCATCCGCTGTCGGAGGCCATGTTTACACTGAACGACTGAGCGCTCATCTGCTTTCGGAGGCCATGTTTACACTGAACGACTGGGCGCTCACCCGCTGTCGGACGCCATGTTTCCACTGAAAAAGTGAGCGCTCATCTGCTGTCGGAGGCCATATTTACACTGAACGACTGAGCGCTCACCCGCTGTCGGAGGCCATGTTTCCACTGATTGATTGAGCGCTCATACGCTGTCGGAGGTCATGTTTACAATAAACGACTGAGCGCTCATCCGCTCTCGGAGGCCATGTTTACACTGAAGGACTGAGCGCTCATCCGCTGTCAAAGGCCATGTTTACACTGAACGACTGAGCGCTCATACGCTTTCGGAGGCGAAGTTTACACTGACCGACTGAGTGCTCATCTGCTGTCGGAGGCCATGTTTACACTGAACGACTGAGCGCTCATCCGTTGTCGGAGGCCATGTTTACACTGAACGACTGAGCGCTCATCCGCTGTCGGAGGCCATGTTTACACTGAACGACTGAGCGCTCATCTGCTGTCGGAGGCCATGTTTACACTGAACGACTGAGCGCTCATCCGCTGTCGGAGGTCATGTTTACAATAAACGACTGAGCGCTCATCCGCTGTCGGAGGCCATGTTTACACTGAAGGACTGAGCGCTCATCCGCTGTCAGAGGCCATGTTTACACTGAACGACTGAGCGCTCATATGCTTTCGGAGGCCAAGTTTACACTGACCGACTGAGCGCTCATCTGCTGTCGGAGGCCATGTTTACACTGAACGACTGAGCGCTCATCCGTTGTCGGAGGCCAAGTTTACACTGAACGACTGAGTGCTCATCCGCTGTCGGAGGCCATGTTTACACTGAACGACTGAGCGCTCATCCGCTGTCGGAGGCCATGTTTACACCGAACGGCTGAGCACTCATGTGCTTTCGGAGGCCATGTTTACACTGAACGACTGAGCGCTCATCTGCTGTCGGAGGCCATGTTTACACTGACCTACTGAGTGCTCATCCGCTGTCAGAGGCCATGTTTACACTGAATGACTGAGCGCTCATCCGCTGTCAGAGGCCATGTTTCCACTGAACGACTGAGCGCTCACCCGCTGTCGGAGGCCATGTTTCCACTGAACAAGTGAGCGCTCATCTGCTGTCGAAGGCCATGTTTACACTGAATGACTGAGCGCTCATACGCTGTCGGACGTCATGTTTACAATAAACGACTGAGTGCTCATCCGCTGACGGAGGCCATGTTTACACTGAAAGACTGAGCGCTCATCCGCTGTCAGAGGCCATGTTTACACTGAACAACTGAGCGCTCATCCGCTGTCGGAGGCCATGTTTACACTGAACGACTGAGAGCTCATCCGTTGTCGGAGGCCAAGTTTACACTGAACGACTGAGCGCTCATACGCTGTCGGAGGTCATGTTTACACTGAACGACTGAGCGCTCATCCGCTGTCGGAGGCCATGTTTCCACTGACCGACTGAGTGCTCATCTGCTGTCGGAGGCCATGTTTACACCGAACGACTGAGCGCTCATCCGCTGCCGGAGGCCATGTTTACACCGAACGACTGAGCGCTCATCTGCTTTCGGAGGCCATGTTTACAATAAACGACTGAGCGCTCATCCGCTGTCGGAGGCCATGTTTACACTGACCGACTGAGTGCTCATCTGCTGTCGGAGGCCATGTTTACACCGAACGACTGAGCGCTCATCCGCTGCCGGAGGCCATGTTTACACCGAACGACTGAGCGCTCATCTGCTTTCGGAGGCCATGTTTACAATAAACGACTGAGCGCTCATCCGCTGTCGGAGGCCATGTTTCCACTGACCGACTGAGCGCTTATCCGCTGTCGGAGGCCATGTTTACACTGACCGACTGAGCGCTCATCTGCTGTCGGAGGCCATGTTTACACCGAACGACTGAGCGCTCATCCGCTGTTGGAGGCCATGTTTACAATAAACGACTGAGCGCTCATCTGCTGTCGGAGGCCATGTTTACAAAAAACGACTGAGTGCTCATCTGCTGTCGGAGGCCATGTTTACAATAAACGACTGAGCGCTCATCTGCTTTCAGAGGCCATGTTTACAATAAACGACTGAGCGCTCATCCGCTGTCGGAGGCCATGTTTCCACTGACCGACTGAGCGCTTATCCGCTGTCGGAGGCCATGTTTACACTGATCGACTGAGCGCTCATCTGCTGTCGGAGGCCATGTTTACACTGAACGACTGAGCGCTCATCCGCTGTCGGAGGCCATGTTTACACTGAATGACTGAGCGCTCATCCGCTGTTGGAGGCCATGTTTACAAAAAACGACTGAGTGCTCATCTGCTGTCGGAGGCCATGTTTACAATAAACGACTGAGCGCTCCTCTGCTTTCAGAGGCCATGTTTACAATAAATGACTGAGCGCTCATCCGCTGTCGGAGGCCATGTTTACACTGAACGACTGAGCGCTCATCTGTTGTCAGAGACCAAGTTTACACTGAACGACTGAGCGCTCATCCGCTGTCAGAGGCCATGTTTACACTGAACGACTGAGCGCTCATCTGTTGTCGGAGGCCATGTTTACACTGACCTACTGAGCGCTCATCAACTGTCGGAGACCAAGTTTACACTGACCGACTGATCGCTCATCCGCTGTCGGAGGCCATGTTTACACTGAACGACTGAGCGCTCATCTGCTTTCGGAGGCCATGTTTACACTGAACGACTGGGCGCTCACCCGCTGTCGGACGCCATGTTTCCACTGAAAAAGTGAGCGCTCATCTGCTGTCGGAGGCCATATTTACACTGAACGACTGAGCGCTCACCCGCTGTCGGAGGCCATGTTTCCACTGATTGATTGAGCGCTCATACGCTGTCGGAGGTCATGTTTACAATAAACGACTGAGCGCTCATCCGCTCTCGGAGGCCATGTTTACACTGAAGGACTGAGCGCTCATCCGCTGTCAAAGGCCATGTTTACACTGAACGACTGAGCGCTCATACGCTTTCGGAGGCGAAGTTTACACTGACCGACTGAGTGCTCATCTGCTGTCGGAGGCCATGTTTACACTGAACGACTGAGTGCTCATCCGTTGTCGGAGGCCATGTTTACACTGAACGACTGAGCGCTCATCCGCTGTCGGAGGCCATGTTTACACTGAACGACTGAGCGCTCATCTGCTGTCGGAGGCCATGTTTACACTGAACGACTGAGCGCTCATCCGCTGTCGGAGGTCATGTTTACAATAAACGACTGAGCGCTCATCCGCTGTCGGAGGCCATGTTTACACTGAAGGACTGAGCGCTCATCCGCTGTCAGAGGCCATGTTTACACTGAACGACTGAGCGCTCATATGCTTTCGGAGGCCAAGTTTACACTGACCGACTGAGCGCTCATCTGCTGTCGGAGGCCATGTTTACACTGAACGACTGAGCGCTCATCCGTTGTCGGAGGCCAAGTTTACACTGAACGACTGAGTGCTCATCCGCTGTCGGAGGCCATGTTTACACTGAACGACTGAGCGCTCATCCGCTGTCGGAGGCCATGTTTACACCGAACGGCTGAGCACTCATGTGCTTTCGGAGGCCATGTTTACACTGAACGACTGAGCGCTCATCTGCTGTCGGAGGCCATGTTTACACTGACCTACTGAGTGCTCATCCGCTGTCAGAGGCCATGTTTACACTGAATGACTGAGCGCTCATCCGCTGTCAGAGGCCATGTTTCCACTGAACGACTGAGCGCTCACCCGCTGTCGGAGGCCATGTTTCCACTGAACAAGTGAGCGCTCATCTGCTGTCGAAGGCCATGTTTACACTGAATGACTGAGCGCTCATACGCTGTCGGACGTCATGTTTACAATAAACGACTGAGTGCTCATCCGCTGACGGAGGCCATGTTTACACTGAAAGACTGAGCGCTCATCCGCTGTCAGAGGCCATGTTTACACTGAACAACTGAGCGCTCATCCGCTGTCGGAGGCCATGTTTACACTGAACGACTGAGAGCTCATCCGTTGTCGGAGGCCAAGTTTACACTGAACGACTGAGCGCTCATACGCTGTCGGAGGTCATGTTTACACTGAACGACTGAGCGCTCATCCGTTGTCGGAGGCCATGTTTACGCTGACCGACTGAGCGCTCATCCGCTGTCGGAGGCCATGTTTATACTGAACGACTGAGCGTTCATCCGTTGTCGGAGGCCATGTTTACACTGAACGACTGAGCGCTCATTTGCTGTCGGAGGCCATGTTTACACTGACCAACTGAGCGCTCATCCGCTGTCGGAGGCCATGTTTACACTGAACGACTGAGCGTTCATCCGCTGTCAGAGGCCATGTTTCCACTGAACGACTGAGCGCTCACCCGCTGTCGGAGGCCATGTTTCCACTGAACAAGTGAGCGCTCATCTGCTGTCGGAGGCCATGTTTACACTGAACGACTGAGCGCTCATACGCTGTCGGAGGTCATGTTTACAATAAACGACTGAGCGCTCATCCGCTGTCGGAGGCCATGTTTACACTGAAGGACTGAGCGCTCATCCGCTGTCAGAGGTCATGTTTACAATAAACGACTGAGCGCTCATCCGCTGTCGGAGGCCATGTTTACACTGAACGACTGAGAGCTCATCCGTTGTCGGAGGCCAAGTTTACACTGAACGACTGAGCGCTCACCCGCTGTCGGAGGCCATGTTTACACTGAACGACTGAGCGTTCATCCGCTGTCGGAGGCCATGTTTACACTGAACGACTGAGCGCTCATTCGTTGTCGGAGGCCATGTTTACACTGACCGACTGAGCGCTCATCCGCTGTCAGAGGCCATGTTTACACTGAACGACTGAGCGCTCATCCGCTGTCGGAGGCCATGTTTACACTGAACGACTGAGCGCTCATCCGCTGTCGGAGGCCATGTTTACACTGAACGACTGGGCGCTCATCCGCTGTCGGAGGCCATGTTTACACTGAACGACTGAGCGCTCACCCGCTGTCGGAGGCCATGTTTACACTGAACGACTGAGCGCTCACCCGCTGTCGGAGGCCATGTTTACACTGACCGACTGGCGCTTTGAATTTTCTCTTTTTACTAATTATTCGTACGATAGTCCTCCCACATCTGAAGGCATTCCCCACGGGGATGAAGGAATTCCCTGCCGCTGCTGTCAAAGAGGATCACAGAATTCTCCTATTGCTTTCAATGGGGCAGGCGCTGCTGGCAGAGAGGCTGGCCCCAATAAAAAAGAAATGGGCGACATTGCAGGAAGATAGAACATGCTGCGATATTTCTCGCATAGCATTGCATCGTGGTGCCATGCGGGAAAACATTGCTCATGTATATTAACCCATTCACTGCTGTCGCTGGCCCGGTTTACCACGAGGTGAAACCCCTGGATGTGACAGCATCTAGGGGTATAACATCCAAGGAATCCCCTGTCACAGCCGCAGCAGGGGATAGCGAGGACAACGCACTTTATGTGCAAATTTTGGTTGCGGTTTGTGTTTGGCGATTCAGTGTCCTTTTTTTACTGGTACAAATTTTTTGCGCATGTAAAGTCGGACATGTGACCGCTGCCATTGTAAAAGCATTGGTTCTAAAAGATGCGAATCGCAAATGCAAAAACCATGCGCAACAAAAAACGCTCGTCTGACTGAGCCCTCATAGTAGGAAGGAATTTGGAGAATCCTTCTCATTCCCTCTTGCCCTATAGAGATCCCGGCATCACAGACTTGATATGAAAAGTTGCGACATTCGTATGTTCTGCGCCATTCTCATACATACAACACTTGTCTGGATATGGGGGAGAATACAGGACTGAGCTCTAAATCTATACCCCTCACCCTCGATGTGTTTAATTAATGCGACTGCCAGTTTACACCTATCTTCACAAAGTGCAGTTAAGCGCTGTGAACTTTAGCGCAGTCTCGCCGGACGCCCGGTGCATAATTTCTCCAATTAAGGCAGCATTAATGGAGTGTTTATGGCTGCAGAGATAAGGAAAAAAGAAGAAAACAGCATTGCCTTCCGCCTGGACACGTTATTATTGGCAACTACTGAGCTCTGGAGGAAAAGCGATAACGAGGGGCCGGGGTCTGCGCTGCCGAATGTGTAAATATCATCACTGCGCCGAGAAGAAGCCGATCCGGATTCATGCAGAACATTTTTGAAGGAGAATTAATGAGAAAACTGACACTTGTTTGATAAACAAATAATGAGCGTCCGCGTCCTCAATGACCTTCATCATGTGGCATCTCCTGGCCTACTTGTATATAACATGTCTCTGAGCCCTCCAGCCACCGGAACCAGACATGAACCCCCCCACTCACCAGGACCAGACATGAACCTTCCATCCACACGGACCAGAAGTCAATCTCCCACCCACCAGGGCCAGACCTGAACCCTCCAGCTACCAGAACCAGATGTAAATCCCCAACCCACCATTACCAAATGTGAACCTTTCACCCAGCAGGACCACAACTGAACTCTCCAACCATTAGGACCAGACACAAATCCCCGAGCCACCAGGACCAGAACAGAACCCTACACTCACCAGAACCAGATGTCAGGGGGCAGATGTGAACCTTTCACCCACCAATTGCAAGCTCAAACCCCCCACCTACCAGGCCCAGATGTAAATCCTTGTCCTCCAGGACTATATGTGAGCCCCCACTCACTAGTACTAGAATGAGACCCTTACCCACTAGCGCCAGAATGATCCTCTCACCCAGTAGGACCAGACCTGAATCCCCCACCTACCAGAACGGGACATATACCCCCACCCACCAGCACCAGATGTTAACCCCCTACCCAGCGGGACCAAGCATGACCCCCCCCCCCACGCACCATGCCCGGACATAAACCCCCACACAAGAGGACAGGACATGATTCTTACCTTCCTCTAGGACCATAGAAGAAACCCCCTACCTACCAGAAATGGACTTAAACCTCCCTCCCACCAAGACCAAATATGAACACCACCCACCAGGTGCCTGAAAGATAAGGCATGCCCGAAACAGCGGAAAGATAAGTCCTCCCTGATCTAGATTCTCCTCAGTATATACACATAGAGGTGAGGTAGATTCTCCTCAGTATATACACATAGAAGGGAGGTAGATTCTCCTCAGTATATACACATAGAGGTGAGGTAGATTCTCCTCAGTATATACACATAGAGGGGAGGTAGATTCTCCTCAGTATATACACATAGAGGTGAGGTAGATTCTCCTCAGTATATACACATAGAGATGAGGTAGATTCTCCTCAGTATATACACATAGAGGGGAGGTAGATTCTCCTCAGTATATACAGATAGAGGTGAGGTAGATTCTCCTCAGTATATACACATAGAGGTGAGGTAGATTCTCCTCAGTATATACACAAAGAGGGGAGGTAGATTCTCCTCAGTATATACACATAGAGGTGAGGTAGATTCTCCTCAGTATATACACATAGAGGTGAGGTAGATTCTCCTCAGTATATACACACAGAGGTGAGGTAGATTCTCCTCAGTATATACACATAGGGGGGAGGTAGATTCTCCTCAGTATATACACATAGAGGTGAGGTAGATTCTCCTCAGTATATACACAGAGGGGAGGTAGATTCTCCTATGTATATACACATAGAGGTGATGGAGATTCTCCTCAGTATATACACACAGAGGTGAGGTAGATTCTCTTCAGTATATACACATAGAGGTGAGGTAGATTCTCCTCAGTATATACACATAGAGGGGAGGTAGATTCTCCTCAGTATATACACATAGAGGTCAGGTAGATTCTCCTCAGTATATACACATAGAGGTGAGGTAGATTCTCCTCAGTATATACACATAGAGGTGAGGTAGATTCTCCTCAGTATATACACATAGAGGTGAGGTAGATTCTCCTCAGTATATACACCTAGAGGAGAGGTAGATTCTCCTCAGTATATACACATAGAGGTGAGGTAGATTCTCCTCAGTATATACACATAGAGGTGAGGTAGATTCTCTTCAGTATATACACATAGAGGTGAGGTAGATTCTCCTCAGTATATACACTGAGGTGAGGTACATTCTCCTCAGTATATACACATAGAGGTGAGGTAGATTGTCTTTAGTATATACACATAGAGGCGAGGTAGATCCTCCTCAGTATATACACATAGAGGTGAGGTAGATTCTCCTCAGTATATACACATAGAGGTGAGGTAGATGCTCTTCAGTATACACACATAGAGGTGAGGTAGATTCTCCTCAGTATATACACATAGAGGTGAGGTAGATGCTCTTCAGTATACACACATAGAAGTGAGGTAGATTCTCCTCAGTATATACACATAGAGGTGAGGTAGATTCTCTTCAGTATATACACATAGAGGTGAGGTAGATTCTCCTCAGTATATACACATAGAGGTGAGGTAGATTCTCTTCAGTATATACACATAGAGGTGAGGTAGATTCTCTTCAGTATATACACATAGAGGTGAGGTAGATTCTCCTCAGTATATACACATAGAGGTGAGGTAGATTCTCTTCAGTATATACACATAGAGGTGAGGTAGATTCTCTTCAGTATATACACATAGAGGTGAGGTAGATTCTCCTCAGTATATACACATAGAGGTGATGTAGATGCTCCTCAGTATATACACATAGAGGGGAGGTAGATTCTCTTCAGTATATACACATAGAGGTGAGGTAGATTCTCCTCAGTATATACACATAGAAGGGAGGTAGATTCTCCTCAGTATATACACATAGAGGGGAGGTAGATTCCCCTCAGTATATACACATAGAGGCGAGGTTGATTCTCCTCAGTATATACACATAGAGGTGAGGTAGATTCTCCTCAGTATATACACATAGAGGCGAGGTTGATTCTCCTCAGTATATACACAGAGAGATTAGGTAGACTATCCTCAGTATATACACAGAGGTGAGGTAGATTCTCCTCAGTATATACACATAGAGGTGAGGTAGATTCTTCTCAGTATATACACATAGGGGTGAGGTAGATTCTTCTCAGTATATACACAGAGAGGTGAGGTAGATTCTCCTCAGTATATACACATAGAGGTGAGGTAGATTCTCCTCAGTATATACACACAGAGGTGAGGTAGATTCTCCTCAGTATATACACATAGAGGTGAGGTAGATTCTCCTTAGCATATACACATAGAGGTGAGGGAGATTCTCCTCAGTATATACACATAGAGGGGAGGTAGATTCTCGCAGTATATACACACAGAGGTGAGGTACATTCTTCTCAGTATATACACATAGAGGTGAGGTAGATTCTCCTCAGTATATAAACATAGAGGTGAGGCAGATTCTACACGTCTATGTGTA
This sequence comes from Eleutherodactylus coqui, assembly GCA_035609135.1. Lineage (NCBI taxonomy): Eukaryota > Metazoa > Chordata > Amphibia > Anura > Eleutherodactylidae > Eleutherodactylus > Eleutherodactylus coqui. Next base: position 146,580,926 of record CM069415.1, read on the forward strand.
TATACTGAGTTGAACCTACCTCCCCTCTATGTGTATATACTAAGGAGAATCTACCTCACCTCTATGTGTATATACTGAGGAGAATCTGCCTCACCTCTATGTGTGTATACTGAGTTGAACCTACCTCCCCTCTATGTGTATATACTGAGGAGAATCTACCTCCCCTCTATGTGTATATACTGAGGAGAATCTGCCTCACCTCTACGTGTATATACTGAGGAGAATCTGCCTCACCTTTCTGTGTATATACTGAGCAGACTCTACCTCACCTCTTTGTGTAAATACTGAGGAGAATCTACCTCATCTCTGTGTGTATATACTGAGGAGAATCTACCTCACCTCTATATGTATATACTGAGGAGAATCTACCTCATCTCTGTGTGTATATACTGAGGAGAATCTACCTCACCTTTCTGTGTATATACTGAGCAGACTCTACCTCACCTCTTTGTGTAAATACTGAGGAGAATCTACCTCACCTCTATGTGTATATACTGAGCAGAATCTACCTCATCTCTGTGTGTATATACTGAGGAGAATCTACCTCACCTCTGTGTATATACTGAGCAGAATCTACCTCATCTCTGTGTGTATATACTGAGGAAAATCTACCTCCCCTCTATGTGTATATACTGAGGAGAATCTACCTCACCTCTATGTGTATATACTGAGGAGAATCTACCTCACCTCTATGTGTATATACTGAGGAGAATCTACCTCACCGCTATGTGTATATACTGAGGAGAATCTACCTCATCTCTATGTGTATATGCGGAGGAGAATCTACCTCCCCTCTATGTGTATATACTGAGGAGAATCTACCTCACCTCTCTGTGTATATACGGAGGAGAATCTACCTCCCCTCTATGTGTGTATACTGAGAAGAATCTACCTCACCTCTATGTATATATACTGAGGAGAATCTACCTCATCGCTATGTGTATATACTGAGGGGAATCTACCTCACCTCTATGTGTATATACTGAGGAGAATCTACCTCACCTCTATGTGTGTATACTGAGAAGAATCTACCTCACCTCTATGTATATATACTGAGAAGAATCTACCTCACCTCTATATGTATATATACTGAGGAGAATCTACCTCACCTCTATGTGTGTATACGGAGGAGAATCTACCTCACCTCTATGTGTATATACTGAGGAGAATCTACCTCACCTCTATGTGTATATACTGAGGAGAATCTACCCCACCTCTATGTGTATATACTGAGGAGAATCTACCTCACCTCTATGTGTATATACGGAGGAGAATCTACCTCACCGCTATGTGTATATACTGAGGAGAATCTACCTCACCTCTATGTGTATATGCGGAGGAGAATCTACCTCCCCTCTATGTGTATATACTGAGGAGAATCTACCTCACCTCTCTGTGTATATACGGAGGAGAATCTACCTCCCCTCTATGTGTATATACGGAGGAGAATCTACCTCCCCTCTATGTGTATATACGGAGGAGAATCTACCTCCCCTCTATGTGTATATACGGAGGAGAATCTACCTCACCTCTTTGTGTATATACTGAGGGGAATCTACCTCACCTCTATGTGTATATACTGAGGAGAATCTACCTCACCTCTATGTATATATACTGAGGAGAATCTACCTCACCTCTATTTGTATATACAGAGGAGAAACTACCTGACCTCTATGTGTATATACTGAGGAGAATCTACCTCACCTCTATGTGTATATACTGAGGAGAATCTACCTCACCTCTATGTGTATATACTGAGGAGAATCTACCTCACCTCTATGTGTATATACTGAGGAGAATCTACCTCACCTCTATGTGTATATACTGAGGAGAATCTACCTCACCTCTATGTGTATATACTGAGGAGAATCTACCTCACCTCCATGTGTATATACTGAGGAGAATCTACCTCACCTCTATGTGTATATACTGAGGAGAATCTACCTCACCTCCATGTGTATATACTGAGGAGAATCTACCTCACCTCTATGTATATATACTGAGGAGAATCTACCTCACCTCTATGTGTATATACTGAGGAGAATCTACCTCACCTCTATGTGTATATACTGAGGAGAATCTACCTCACCACTATGTGTATATACTGAGGAGAATCTACCTCACCTCTGTGTGTATATACTGAGGAGAATCTACCTCCCCTCTGTGTGTATATACTGAGGAGAATCTACCTCACTTCTGTATATATCAATGTGAGAGCCCTCGCTCACGGAATGCCTCATCAGTAAGGGCTCCTTCACATTTCCCCGGGTATATACGTCAGCTAGTTCTTTATATACTTCAATCAGTTTTTACCATTGATATCTACCATTATTTATATGATGAATGGGTGTATTTTTGCGCTCCGGCTGTAAGTTGGATCTTCTTGCTATTATTTGTATATTTTTCTCTACTTTCACTTGTATGTATTGATTTGGTCACGTCACTTGCTGTTGTTACTATGTTTCTTTTTCCTCTCTTTACCCTCTTCTATATCTGGCGCTGCCCATACTGTGTTCTGCAATGGCTCCCATCATGGTGACTATCCTTTGTATTCCAGGTCACCCGGCTTGACTGGGCTTCACCCCAAAATGGTTTCTTCTAGTTTTTAATTCATGCAATAAAGGGTAGTTAGCTATTTCCTCCCGCCGTCTCGTGGTCTTCATTGGAAGCCGCACCAGTACTTTTAAGGCCTCTACACATTGTACTGATACATTTTCTTTAGTGTGTCCATTGCTGCTGCTATAGCATCCAGTAATGACGGGGTTAATCCTCGTTTTGGGACGCACAAGCTTCTGCCCCTTCTGCCCCTGTGGTCACCTGTGTGCCCAGATTCCAGATCCACTGCTGCGCTGATCCAGTGCGACGATTTTCCAGCACTTGTTTCTCTGTGGATGGACACAAGGTGGCGCCAAATCCCAAGCTTTACGGAAGGAATGACGCTAAAGGTTTCCATGGAAACTGGAGGCCACGGATGGATCCTCGTGTCACTCCCTGGAGACTTTTGTATGAAAACCCAGTAGGATGTCACAGTGACCCCCACCCCCCCTTATCCATTAACCAGTGCAAGTCCAGACCGTTCTCGCCCAGTACTGACCTGCGGGTTTTAGGGACGGACTCATCATACCTGCCACCTGTGCAGCTGCACGGGGCCCTACAACGTATGGGGGCCCTGCTACAAACAGCGGGCACTATGAATGTCAGAGACATAATGGCGTATCGCCTGAACAACCCTTTTTTCCCTGAGATTGTACAACAAGACGGGGCGTGAAGTGGGTGTTCTTGAGGGGACGTGTCCTGCCAATGGGGGTGCAAGTGTCCCATCTGCCAACTTCTGAGCAGTGAAAGGAGGAACAAATATTCACGCACAACAGCAAACTTCTATGACTGGCCACACCCCTATTTAGCTAAGCCACACCTCTTCTGTATTCTGTAATGTTGCCCGTTAGTGGCCCCCACCTCACACAAAACTAGGACTTGCAATGTGCGGTGTCACGCACATCACACAGGAGGCAGCATCTTGGGTGCAACTTGCTATCTGCACTGTAAATATGGCTTTAGTAGCCCAAGTAGTAATAGTGCTCCTGTTAGCAGCTCCAGTAGTGTTAGTGGCCCCAGTAGTAATTGTGTCGCCATTAGAGGCCTTAGTAGTAATAGTTAACCCCATAGTGGCCCCAGCAATAATTGTGCCCCAATTAGAAGCCCCACTAGTAATAGTGACCCCTATAGTGGCCCCAGTAGTAATTCTATCTCGCCCATTAGTGGCTCCAGTAGTAATTGTGACCCCCATCAGTGGCCCCAGTAGTAATACTGACCCCCATCAGTGGCCCCAGTAGTAATAGTGTCGCTCATAGTAGCCCCAGTAGTAATAGTGTCCCCCATCAGTGGCCCCAGTAGTAATACTGACCCCCATCAGTGGCCCCAGTAGTAATAGTGTCGCTCAAAGTAGCCCCAGTAGTAATAGTGTCCCTCATAGCGGCCACAGTAGTAATAGTGACCCCCATAATTGCCCCAGTAGTAATAGTGTCCCTCATAGTAGCCCCAGTGGTAATAGTGTCCCTCATATAGCCCCAGTAGTAATAGTGTGCCCCCATAGTGGCCCTAGTAGTAATAGTGTCCCCCACAGTGGCCCCAGTAGTAATAGTGTCCCCCACAGTGGCCCTTAGTAGTAATAGTGTCCCTCATAGTAGCCCCAGTAGTAACAGTGTCCCTCATAGCGGCCACAGTAGTAATAGTGTCCCCCATAATTGCCCCAGTAGTAATAGTGTCCCTCATAGTAGCCCTAGTAGTAATAGTGTCCCTCATAGCGGCAACAGTAGTAATAGTGTGCCCCCATAGTGGCCCTAGTAGTAATAGTGTCCCCCATAATTGCCCCAGTAGTAATAGTGTCCCCCATAATTGCCTCAGTAGTAATAGTGTCCCCCATAGTGGCCCTAGTAGTAATAGTGTCCCCCATAATTGCCTCAGTAGTAATAGTGTCCCTCATAGTGGCCCTAGTAGTAATAGTGTCCCTCATATAGCCCTAGTAGTAATAGTGTCCCTCATAGTGGCCCTAGTAGTAATAGTGTCCCCCATAATTGCCCCAGTAGTAATAGTGTCCCTCATAGTAGCCCCAGTAGTAATAGTGTGCCTCATAGTGGCCCTAGTAGTAATAGTGTCCCTCATATAGCCCCAGTAGTAATAGTGTGCCCCCATAGTGGCCCTAGTAGTAATAGTGTCCCTCATAGTAGCCCCAGTAGTAATAGTGTCCCTCATAGTAGCCCCAGTAGTAATAGTGTGCCTCATAGTGGCCCCAGTAGTAATAGTGTCCCCCATAATTGCCCCAGTAGTAATAGTGTGCCTCATAGTAGCCCCAGTAGTAATAGTGTGCCTCATAGTAGCCCCAGTAGTAATAGTGTCCCTCATAGTAGCCCCAGTAGTAATAGTGTGCCTCATAGTGGCCCCAGTAGTAATAGTGTCCCCCATAATTGCCCCAGTAGTAATAGTGTCCCTCATAGTAGCCCCAGTAGTAACAGTGTTCCTCATAGTGGCCCTAGTAGTAATAGTGTCACTCATAGTAGCCCCAGTAGTAATAGTGTGCCTCATAGTGGCCCCAGTAGTAATAGTGTCCCCCATAGTTGCCCTTAGTAGTACTAGTGTTCCTCATAGCGGCCCCAGTAGTAATAGTGTCCCCCATAGTTGCCCTTAGTACTACTAGTGTTCCTCATAGCGGCCATAGTAGTAATAGTGTCCCCCATAATTGCCACAGTAGTAATAGTGTCCCCCATAATTGCCACAGTAGTAATAGTGTCCCCCATAATTGCCACAGTAGTAATAGTGTGCCTCATAGTAGTCCCAGTAGTAATAGTGTCCCCCATAATTGCCCGAGTAGTAATTGTGCCTCCAGCTTGCAGTCCTGGTTACCCCTTGGCCTCAGTCTTGACAGCCAGCCACTCGCCTTGTATGGAGCGGGATCAACTCATGATCCCGCTTATATAAACCCCACACATCCAGGATGTAAATGTATGCTCAGTGATGTGAAGGGGTTAAAAGCAGGTTCACATCAGCGTTCCGTTCAAAGCCATACAGGAGGAAGGAGCGCTATTTAACCCTGTAAAATGGGAACCAGATAGACCCCATTCTAGTTATTGGCCTCAGATGATGGTTCCGCTGCCATAGCAGAACTAAAAGCACTAGTGTATGAGCTGCAGCTTCAGAACTGGAGCAGTAGGGGGCGTAACTACGTCCTGACCTCTATACATGGTGCACATATATGGTGATGAGGAAGGTACAGACGCTGGCGGAACTGTAGGGGATGTGGTGGCCCCCGGGCCCAGGAGCCTTAGGGGGCCCATAAGGCCTCTCCTCTCCATATAGGGAGCCCAGTACTATGAATAGCCCGTTACAGGTTTTGCTTCGGCGCCCGGGCGCTTCCAGTTCCGCCTCTGGGTACAGATGATGATATACGTCCCTGCCATCTCTGCCATCTCTGCCATCCTGCAGCTGCAGACCCTGTGGAGACCTTTAGATACATCTCGGTTATATGAGTCTTTAGACATCGGCAGCAGTTAAGGGGCAGCATGGGGCGCAACTCATCTCCGCCTAAGCCCCGCCCCTCCCATTGCAAACAGTGGTGAGGGGCGGAAGGAGGGCGGAGAGGGGCGAGAGCTCAGTGCACTGCTCCCGGCCTGGACCACCTCCACCCCTTGCAGAGAGGGGCAGCATATATCGGTCGGGCGTGAGACCCCCCCCCCCCATATATACGCACGTCTGAATAAGCCCTAAACGACATAATCTATCGTCTCTGCGGCTCGGTACGATTACAACAAGACCAAATATTTTTAAGGGTTATTTATTTTCGCCGCGCTCAGTCCAGGACTGCTGGGATTTCTTGTGTTGTTGGGACCATTTAGGTTTACATGCAGCTTTTTGATCGTTTTTACTGATTAGCATTGTTATGTTTTTTGGCCTTTTTTTGCTGTTCAGGATAAATATTGTGTTCCCTTTATTTTACAGAACGTTACGGATACGATGATGGCAAATGTAAAAATGATATACAAACGGGAAAGGGTGCAAAAAAGGTTGTTTTTTTTTCTTGTTTTTATGTTTTTGGTTTTTTTTGCACTATATTTATTTTGCTACATTTTCATGTCCCTGTAGGGGACTTGTACCATAAACGTTCTGGTTGCTATGGTAATGTACTGCAGGACTTCTGTGCTGCAATGCATTATCACTCACAATAGTGATCACAGGCCATGACAATCCATCGGCCCTCTGCGTTTACATCTCGGGGCGCCAATGACGTCGCAGAGGGAGCGCGCTTCCTCTGTGAACCCTTTACATGCCACGTAGACATTAAGCAAGGCATGTAAGGGGTTAAGAGCGGGGATCAATGTTCTCATTGATCCCCACTGTTGCAGCGGGAGGCCCGCTATCAGTCACAGCTCACTTCTGACCCCGCGCCATCCATTGGATGCAAGTTTACATCCTGTTGCTTTACCTACCAACCTGCCAGGACATAAACTTACCTCCTGTGCCGTTAAGGGGTTAATGAGCCATTTTGCTCCATAATACGGACCAAAATAGGAGATGCTGCAATTTGTTTTCACATGCGTAAATATGCACATCACGCAGGGCTGAGTCACGGGGGGGTTCAGCTCTCCATATTACATGCGTAAAACAATGCGCGTGATGCGAAGTGCAAATATGCCTGTGTGAATGAGCCCTTAGAAAGATGATTGATGCGACCATCAGCCCCATCATCCTCCTCATGGGGCCTTGGAACCCCACAGATCTGTCCGCTCACCTCACCAGCCTTCCCCCATTCTATCAGTACATTCCACTGCTGTGAATTGGGCGCTTCCCCTCCAGGTTCTGATCACTGGGGGTCTCCGGCGGGGAAGGGGTTATCTGTGATCCTCTTATCACCGTTTATACAAGAAGAGATTTGCGCAAAGTTACAATTTCTGCAATTTCCTTTATGTTTCAATTTCTCGCAGCATTTAAAATGCCCGCTTGCTGTCAGTGAATAGGAAAATGTTACTTACACTCTGATGCTTCTTACAGCTGGGGGTTTGTTACAATGTATCCAACCTAGACATTCCTCTGGACTCCAGACTGATACATTGTAACAAGACATGAGGATTTGTGCGGCTGCTATGTTTAGCTCACAGGGGATTGGTTACATTGTTACAAACCTTCAGCTGTGAGAAGTATGATGTTAGAACAGATTTTCAGTCTCTGGATTCAAAGAATAATTTGCAGCAAGCAGAGATCTTGAAAAAGTGAAGCACCGAAGAATCTACAATTCTTTTAGGCCTGGACAATCCTCTGTGAGATGGACAAATCTCTCTCCTGTCCTGATAGTTTGTTCCAGTGTATCAGTGCAGGCGGTTTATACCACAGGATTGTCTGACTGGATACAATTGTAACAAACCCTCCGCTGTGAGCAGGACAAGGTCCAAGACTGTTATCAGCCTCTGGATGCAAACAATAATGTTCTCATTCACTAACAGCAAGCAGAGATCCTGAAATGATGAGCAACAGAAACAGGGAGTTTACTAGACTATGGCAGAGCATTCGCCTTCGCTGGATGCCACTGATAGTGGGCATTCGTCTGTAACAACCCCCCACTAATAATAATGGCGGTCCGCGATGACGCTACCTGTAGTTCTTCTCTTTCCTCCTGAAACTTTCCCTCATCCTGGATATGATGATCCCCGGTCGCCGACTGCGGGACGTTTGCTGAGACCTTTGTACTCTGACGCTATATTGACTCTCTTGTTACTGTCCTGGGACTGGAGGGTCGGAGGTGCAGACAGCGGGCACTGGGATGTGAGGTCAGTGATGACCACGGGGGGAATGAACTTCGGGACATGGATGTTGTGCCAGTATGTCCGGGTCTCTATACAGTTGTTAAATCTATACAGTTATGCCAGTTCTTAGGAAAGTGGGGTGATGTGAACGCCCCCCAAAAGAAGGTCCTGAAGGGTAAACCTGCTCAGTAAGTCGTCCTGTCTCCTGTACAGAAAGCTAAAGGGGGTTTCCTATAAAAAAGATTTATTCCCTATCCACAGGAAATCTAGAGGTCAGGGGGTAAATGTGTGATTGCTGGTGGTCCGATCACTGGGACCCTCAGTGATCCTGAGAACTTGTGAAAGTAGCGGCAATGCATGAGAGTCACCACGGCTCCATTCACTTCTATGGGATGAGTGCATAGATGGCCGCCTGTCCCATAGAAGTGAAGGCAGTGCACTGCCGCTCCAGTCATACGGGGCATTGCGGTCTGCAGCTCTCAGGATGACTGGGGTCTCAGCACTTGGGCCCCCAGTGATCAGCTATTTGTTCCCTATCCTGTGAACAGGGGATAAATGTCTTTGGGGGTGAAGCCCCTCTAAGTGCCGTCTCCTCCTTCACCGCTGATTGCAGGTATTTCTCCACCACTGCAAAGTGATGAATGACTCCTAAAACTCTCCCATTTTGTGCCTGCAGACCTCTTCGTCCTACAGACCGGCGCCGCGGATCCTGCCGCTCTATCGCCTTCTATTTGAACTCTTAAAACAAGACTTTGGCGGAAAAGTCGCTGATTGCACAAAACAAAGAAACGGAATATCAAGCCAAGCGCCAACAAGCAGGGGATCCTGCAGCCAATCAGATCATTAGTCTCAAGATTAATTGATGATGTTTTCGACCATCTTTCCACAGAGATTCTCCGGCGCACTCGCATCGTACAGGATACATCACAACTCCTATTCTCCTGTGAGACTTGCACCAAAATAGGACATGCTGCAATGTTTCGATCTCGCACAACCGATGCGCGCAAAAAAATCACTCATGTAAATGAACCAACTGAAAATAATAGGCTATGACCAGACACGAGTTGTGCGTCTCACAATTGCGCAGAGCTTGCATGTTATACTCACCTGTGTAAATACAGCCTCTGGGCTCTATTACAGAGCAACGCTAATCTTAGTGATTTACAACTAATTGCTGGGCTGCACCTCCTCTTAGAAGTTCAACCCGGTAATTATCTGTGGAACACGAGCACTAATGCTCATAGAATAACGCCTACAGACACTTCTTGTAACTCACTAGAGAGTTTGGAAAAGTATCTAGAAAGGGGGCAATGCCTAGAGGCGTCTTAAAATGTGATGGAAAAAAATTGGTCCAAAGGAAGACAAGAAGTGTCTAGTAAGATGTATAAAATGTCTAAAGCTGCCCTACTCCAGACTTCTATGCCCTTCTGTGCCCTCCTCCAGACTCCTCTGTCCTCCACCAGACCCCTCTGTCCTCCTCCAGACTCCTCTGTCCTCCTCCAGACACCTTTGTACAACTCCAGACCCCTTTGTCCCCCTTCAGACCCCACTGTCCCCTCATCCAGACTCCTGTTCTCCCTCAGACCCCTCCAGACTCATCTACCCTCATCTGCCCTTCACCAGATTCTCTGTATGCCGTCAGACCCCTCATCAGAGCATTCTGTTCTCCTCCAGACTAATCTGTCCTCCTCCAAACCCCTCTGTCCCCCTCCCAACCCTTCTGTCCCCCTCCCAACCCCACTGTCCTCCTCCAAACCCCACTGTCCTTCTCCAAACCCCACTGTCCTTCTCCAAACCCCACTGTCCTTCTCCAAACCCCACTGTCCTCCTCCAAACCCCTCTGTCCTCCTCCAAATCCCTCTGTCCTCCTCCAAACCCCTCTGTCCTCCTCCAAACCCCTCTGTCCTCCTCCAAACCCCTCTGTCCTCCTCCAAACCCCTCTGTCCTCCTCCAAACCCCTCTGTCCTCCTCCAAACCCTCTGTCCTCCTCCAAACTCCTCTGTCCCCCTCCAAACTCCTCTGTCCCCCTCCAGACTACTCTGCACCCTTCCAGACTCCTTTGACCTCCTCCAAATACCTTTGTATCTCTCCAGACCCTTCTGTCCTACACCAGACCCCCTCTGTCCTCCTCCAAACTCCTCTGTACCCATATAGAGCCCCTCTCACTTCCAGGCACCTCTGTCCTCCACAGATCCCTCCACCTTCTTCAAACTCCTCTTTCCTTGCCAAATTCCTCTGTTCTCCTCCAGATTCCTCTGTCTTCCTTCAAACACCTCTGTCCCCTTCCAGACTTATTTGTCTTCCTCCAGACCCATGTGACCCCTTCAGACTCCTCTGCCCCTCTTCAGACACCTTTGTACCTCTCCAGACCCTGCTGTTCTCCTTCAGACCCATGTACCCCTGCTGACCCCTCTGTCCCCCTGAAGACCCCTTTGCACTTCTCTAACCTCCTCTATTTTCCACCAGGCCCATTTGTCCTCCTCCAGACACACCTGTCTTTCTCCAGATCTATCTGTCATCCTCCAGACTCATTTGTTCTCCTTCAGACCCCTCTGTCTTTTGCCAGACTCCTCTGCTCTCCTACAGATATCTCTGTCCCTTGCTGTTATGACAAGTAGGAATTTTCCTGCTGGATCGTCATGCCATTCTTCTAATCTGGTGTTGGGGTAAATGTCATGCAATTGCCCTACAGCTGATTCATTGAAATGGGGGGTCAGTGATGTAATTACTCAGCCAGACCCTGCTTAAGGAAGGAGATCCTCATTAGTTTGCCTCCCTTTTAAGCAGTTGAGCCTTGATTTAAAAATAATCCATATGCATAAGGGATAACCTTCAGGTTGGGAAGGTGTGGGGGGGGGGGGGGGGTGACTGCTGGGATAATTTTAAATTATAGCACAATCCTTTAAATATTCCTGGCTTCTGCAGAGTGGTGCTGGTGATAGCAGTAACAATGTGTATATTCAGTATTCGTTGTTGTAGTCTAGTCTGCTCTAATCAGCGTGGTCTTGTTCATATAGTTGTCTCTCCAGTCTTGTTTTCTAGATTCTGGTTTTTATCAGCTCATTCCTTATTTGTATCTGTCCAGCCTAGGTTCATTATTCATCTTCAATGTTTGGCTTCTCATCTGGGTCCTAGTGCTCTCTTGTTCTCAGATAGAGTCACCAGTAGGGAGAACTGATGGATACTCAAGAACAGTGGTGTCTGGTGTTAGGGTCAGTATCAGGGAAGATATTAGGTAGAGCCAGTGTTAGAGTGAGCCTTTCTCTGGTTCCATACCATCTGCTCCAGTCTCCACTGCCAGTTTTATTTTATCATTACCATCTTCATCCTCATCATCCAGTTCCATCACCCTCTGCACCATCATCTAATGCTGTTCTCACTGTGCTGATACAGACTTCATATATATTATTCTTCGGTTGTTACACTAGAATCATAGAATGGTAGAGTTGGCAGGGACCGCCAGGGTCATCGGGTCCAACCCCCTGCTCAGTGCAGGATCACTAAATCATCCTAAAGTTGCTGAAAACTTCATCTTCCAAAAGGTAGAAGAGAAAACAAGGGGATCTGCTATCTGGGACCTAATTCTTACCAAAAGGGAGGGAATGGTTGAGGAAGTAAGGGTGGCCGGGACCTTAGGAGGCAGTGATCATGATATCCTTGGATGTTGGATAACAAGGGGAGGAAGACCTGAGAAGACTCAGACCTCAAGGTTGGATTTCAGAAAGGCAGATTTTAGTGAACTCAGAAAGAGGAAGAATCCAATGGCTGGATGTTCTTAAGGACAGAAATGTCCAAGAAGGTTGGGAAATATTGTGAAACGAGATTCTCAAAGCACAATCGTTACCAATCCCTAAAAGAAGGAAGAATGGGAAGCATTTAAAGAGACCCGGATGGATGAACACAGAACTTGTACACATGTTAAAGAGGAATAAAAATGTGTATCAAATGGAAAGAGGGGGGAATATGTAAAGAAGAATATAATGGGGTCTGCAGAAACTGTAGGGCAAGGGTCAGAAAAGCTAACGCTGATAATGAACTGAGGCTTGTAAGAGAGGCCAAAAGCAATAAAAAAGGATTTGGGGGTCAAAAGCAAAAGAAAAGTCTATGATGTTGGGAAGGACGAGCTTTTAAATTCTTATTTTGTATCTGTTTTCTCTCAGAAAGTAGATGTAACATCAGCTGATCTTCCCTGTGCTATTGGGGGAATAAGAGAATACAGGCTATCTATAAGCAGAGAGATGGTGAGGGAACACTTAGCTAACTTACATGAATCCAGGTCTCAAGGTCCAGATGAATTACATCCTAGGATACTAAAGGAAGCAGCAGAGGTAATTGCTGAACCACTCGCCATAATCTGTGACAATTCCTGGAGAACAGGAGAAGTCCCAAAAGATTGGAAAAGGGCAAATTTTGTCCCCATCTTCAAAAAAGGGAAGAAGGTGGATCCAGGAAACTACAGGCCTGTGAGCCTGACGTCTATACCATGAAAGGTCTTTGAACATATCATTAAACAGCATGTATGCAAGTACTTGGATGATAATGGAGTAACTAACCAGAGCCAGCATGGGCTTGTAACAAACAAGTAATGCCAGACAAATCTAATTTCCTTCTATGACAGAATCACCGACTGGGTTGATCAGGGAAATGCGGTGGATATAGTATATCTTGACTTCAGTAAAGCATTTGACAAAGTATCTCATACCATACTTATTGAGAAAAATGACCAAATCTGGGATTGACAAGGCAACTGTTAGGTGGATTCACAACTGGCTGAGTGATCGTACTCAAAAAGTATGACTTGGGTATACTAATAGATCAAAAGACCTGGGTATACTACAGATGTCTGTCCGGCTTCTGAAAACTTCCATTGAAGGAGAACTCGCCACCTACCGTGGCAACCTGTTCCACTCATTGATCCCCCTCACTGTCTAATATCTAATCTGTGTCTCCTCCCTTTCAGTTTCATCCCATTGCTTCTAGTCTTTCCTTGTGCAGATGAGAATAGGGCTGATCCCTCTGCACTGTGACAGCCCTTCAGATATTTGTAGACCACTATTAAGTCTCCTCTCAGCCTTCTCTTCTGCAAGCTAAACATTCCCAGCTCCTTTAACCGTTCCTCATAGGACATGATTTGCAGACCGCTCACCATCTTGGTGCCCAGAACTGGACCCAGTATTCCAGATGAGGTCTGACTAAGGAAGAGTAGAGGGGGATAATGACCTCACGTGATCTAGACTCTATGCTTCTCTTAATACATCCCAGAATTGTGTTTGCCTTTTTGGCTGCTGCATCACACTGTTGACTCATGTTCAGTCTATGGGCTATCAGTATACCCAAGTCTTTTTCACATGTGCTGCTATTCCACTCTACTGGAAGGTCCTGAGGTTTCTGACTACTGGGAGACACGATTAGTAATTGAGAAAGGCAGCTGTAATAGGCGAGGCCGAGTTCTGCAGTGTCTTATGGTAATTTGTATTACAGGGACAATGCGGGTTATTTTGGGGTGTTGTGGTGACTATGTGCAATTATAGTACTGGTGACTTCTCATATGGCAGAGGGCCCCTCAGGCACCCAGTCCTGGTTATAATTGCTACTTCTGCTTTCCCTATAGCTACAACCACGATCACTGCACCAGAGGAGCTTACAATCTATCATGGCGGCTGTGCACAGAGACTGGGCCTAGAGATGAATTCCCCTCTACAGCCGATAACATTACAGCCATCTGACATGAAGGGATGTCACAGCTCTGATGCAATGGTGTCACCAATCCTGGGTCAGATGCCCCTGGCATTGTGGTGGCCCCAAGGCTGTTACTTCCTGCTCCTCCCCGTGCGCCATTCCCTCAGTTATTAATGTTGGCATAATATCACCGTAACCTTTCTATTCCTCGCTTTGTGAGTGGGAGAGAATGCTTCATTTGCCTGGTTTCCGTAGCAACACGTCCTCGCCGAGCAGGTAAAAGACACACAACGGAATGGATTAACTTCCATATGAAGAGGAGACAAGAATTAAAGGACCGGGAGCGCACACGGAACGCACCTGACTCCGGCCTCAAGAAACTGTCGCATGGAATCTCCGGGGGGAGGGGAGCAGGTCTGATGGACGAAGGATTTACTTGGCAGCCCATTTGTTAAAGGGCCGGTGTCCCGTCTTCTGTAATTAAACTTCTGTTTTGTATCTCAAAAATTTTAAGATCTCTGTTTGCTGTCAGTGAATAATGTTGCTGACATTCAGAAGCTGAAAACCTGTACAGACCTGCTCACACTGCTGAGGGTTTGCTACAGTGTATCAGTGTAGATAAGAGTCATCACCCTGCAGTCCAGGACAAGAGAGAACTTTAGACCGGCTGTCCAGGGGCGACGCGGTATTCCGCGGCAAAGCTCCGCGGCGGGAGCCGCCGCCCGGGAGCAGGAGCCGCCAGCGAATCTCCGCCAGTCAACCCTATCTAATAGATAGGCTGACGGTGGAGAGTCTGGGCAATTCGCAGCATGCTGTGAATTGCCTGCCGCGAGCGGAGAATCGCAATGATTCTCCGCTCGTGGACATGTGCCAGCGCTTTGCATAGCAGTGCTATGGGAAGCGTCGGCCAGCGTGATTGGCCGGCGGTAGCTGCCGTGGACAGGGGGCCTTACGTGACACATTGTAACAACCCATCAGCTGTGTGAGTGGCTGTTTTTCTCTACTTACAGCAAGCAGAGATTGAAGAAACAGCGAGGAACTAAAACACGAAGCGTCTTATTATGTCGCAGAACTTCTCTTTGCCTTCCATAATTCATGGCGTTTTGGGGTGGGACCGCGGTCTGAGGCGGATCGGACGCTGCGGTGCTTAGCAGTATCACAGCAGATCCGTGAACGGGACCGCAGCGCCGGTGATTTATGCAGATTCTGCGCAGTAAGATTCGACAAATCCTGGGGGGCGGTGATGGCGCCCCCTCTGCGAAAGGACAGTAAACTGGACATGCAGGTCAGTTATGAATGGGAGCGTCCTGCTGGGGGCGCAGCGCTAGTAACAGGCAATGTCCTATGGGGGAATGCAATAAAAACCCCAGGTGCCCAGTAAGAGAGGCCATATTGGTTGTCCCCAGGGCCAGCCTCAGGTTGGTGGATGCCCCCCGTGTCATGAGTGTCCCCTCCACCGCACTCACAAGGTAGAACATGGAGCCCCAATAAGCCAGTGATACATTGTAACCAAACAGCACACAACATATGAACATCCGGAACCGCTGCACCTCCAAGAGTCAGAGAATCAGGAAAAGCGGCGCCCCCTTCAGTAATGACCCCATACAGGGCAGCCCCTTCAGTAATGACCCCATACATGGCGCCCCCTTCAGTAATGACCCCATACATGGCAGCCCCTTCAGTAATGACTCCATACATGGCGCCCCCTTCAGTAATGACTCCATACATGGCGCCCCCTTCAGTAATGACTCCATACATGGCAGCCCCTTCAGTAATGACCCCATACATGGCGGCCCCTTCAGTAATGACCCCATACATGGCAGCCCCTTCAGTAATGACCCCATACATGGCGGCCCCTTCAGTAATGACCCCATACATGGCAGCCCCTTCAGTAATGACTCCATACATGGCGCCCCCTTCAGTAATGACTCCATACATGGCGCCCCCTTCAGTAGCAACTCTACACTGCAGCCTTCAGGAAGAGCGGCTACCTCTTCAGTAATGACCCCACATTCTGATCTTCAGGACAAGTGTTTCCCCCACATACCAACCTTCAATACACATGGCGCCCCCTTCAGTAATGACTCCATACATGGCGCCCACTTCAGTAATGACCCCATACATGGCGCCCACTTCAGTAATGACTCCATACATGGCGCCCCCTTCAGTAATGACCCCATACATGGCGCCCCCTTCAGTAATGACTCCATACATGGCGCCCCCTTCAGTAATGACCCCATACATGGCGCCCCCTTCAGTAATGAGTCCATACATGGCGCCCCCTTCAGTAATGACTCCATACATGGCGCCCCTTCAGTAATGACTCCATACATGGCGCCCACTTCAGTAATGACTCCATACATGGCGCCCCCTTCAGTAATGACCCCATACATGGCGCCCCCTTCAGTAATGACTCCATACATGGCGCCCCCTTCAGTAATGACTCCATATATGGCGCCCCCTTCAGTAATGAGTCCATACATGGCGCCCCCTTCAGTAATGACCCCATACATGGCGCCCCCTTCAGTAATGAGTCCATACATGGCGCCCCCTTCAGTAATGACTCCATACATGGCGCCCCTTCAGTAATGACTCCATACATGGCGCCCACTTCAGTAATGACTCCATACATGGCGCCCCCTTCAGTAATGACCCCATACATGGCGCCCCCTTCAGTAATGACTCCATACATGGCGCCCCCTTCAGTAATGACTCCATATATGGCGCCCCCTTCAGTAATGAGTCCATACATGGCGCCCCCTTCAGTAATGACCCCATACATGGCGCCCACTTCAGTAATGACTCCATACATGGCGCCCCCTTCAGTAATGACTCCATACATGGCGCCCCCTTCAGTAATGACCCCATACATGGCGCCCCCTTTAGTAATGACCCCATACATGGCGCCCCCTTCAGTAATGACTCCATACATGGCGCCCCCTTCAGTAATGACTCCATACATGGCGGCCCCTTCAATAATGACTCCATACATGGCGCCCCTTCAGTAATGACCCCATACATGGCGCCCCTTCAGTAATGACCCCATACATGGCGCCTCTTCAGTAATGACCCCATACATGGCGCCCCTTCAGTAATGACCCCATACATGGCGCTCCCTTCAGTAATGACCCCATACATGGCGCCCCCTTCAGTAATGACTCCATACATGGTGCCCCCTTCAGTAATGACTCCATACATGGCGCCCCCTTCAGTAATGACTCCATACATGGCGCCCCTTCAGTAATGACCCCATACATGGCGCTCCCTTCAGTAATGACCCCATACATGGCGCCCCCTTCAGTAATGACTCCATACATGGCGGCCCCTTCAATAATGACTCCATACATGGCGCCCCTTCAGTAATGACCCCATACATGGCGCCCCTTCAGTAATGACCCCATACATGGCGCCTCTTCAGTAATGACCCCATACATGGCGCCCCTTCAGTAATGACCCCATACATGGCGCTCCCTTCAGTAATGACCCCATACATGGCGCCCCCTTCAGTAATGACTCCATACATGGTGCCCCCTTCAGTAATGACTCCATACATGGCGCCCCCTTCAGTAATGACTCCATACATGGCGCCCCTTCAGTAATGACCCCATACATGGCGCTCCCTTCAGTAATGACCCCATACATGGCGCCCCTTCAGTAATGACTCCATACATGGCGCTCCTTTAAGTAGCAATTCTACACTCCGGCCTTCAGGAAGAGTGGCTACCCCTTCATTAATGACCCCACATTCTGATCTTCAGGACAAGTGTTTCCCCCACATACCAACCTTCAATACACATGGCGCCCCCTTCAGTAGTGACCCCCCGCTCCAACCTGCAGGATAAGCGGCGCCCCTTCAGTAATAACCTCACAAATGCCATTTAGTAAAAGTGGCGCCCCCTTCAGGGGTGACTCCCCGCTCCGATCTCGGTTGTCATCCAGCTTTCCCAGAAGTAGAGGAAATGTCAGAGAAGAACTTCTAATGACTGAACACATTTAAGGGTCCCTTCTGAATATTCGCTCCCCGCGCTCCGTCTCCTGGGGAAGAAGCCGCGATTCTATCGTCTCCGCTCGTTACATTTCTTCTTCTCTCGTGTTTCAAAAATTTCCATGTGTCAACATCAGAATATTACAGCTGCGCACGGCGAGACGAGAGGTTATTATGTTCTGCCGCTCGAGTGCGAGAGATTAAATAACTGTTATTAAAGGGCCGGCGACTTCTATATTCTCAGCTTTGTAGCACAATGGTCCCAATGTGCCGATCGCCTCAGAAGGTGATCACAGCGGCGCCGCTTATCTCTATCCAGTAATAGTGCCCCCCAACAATTATCCCAATCCAGTCCTGGTGCAGCTGAGTTGCCGATGTCAGCACTCCTAATTCCAGCTCATTAATCGGTGAGGCGGCAAAATAAACTGCCAAATGTTAATTAATGGAGCGGAATAAGTGGCAGATTATCTCAGTGTGAGGGAATATCCTTAGCGATCGGGTATCCGCAGAGTCATCCCGGTCATCCAGCTTTCCCAGATCCCTGAATGGCGCTGCCGCACATATCTGACACTCTGGGGCCGGAGAAAGCTGTGCGCCTAACATCCTGGCATCTGTAACTGTGATCCTATTGGTGTCACCCAACTTTCTCACACTCCAGAATGGCAAAACTAATTACATAGAGGTACTAGTGCAAGAGAAGGGGCATTCCATGGCAAGACATATTGCCACAGGGGAGTCTGAGGAAGCGGGATGTGCAAAGGTGGCCATATTATAACCAGCAAAATGGCCACCTCTTCCAATTATACCCGTCTACTGCAGTTATACCCGGCACTGCTGTCATAATATCTACCTCATCCCGTTATATTTAACCCCTCCCAGAGGCGTAACTTGAAGCTCCCGGGCCCCAATGCAAAACTTGTAACAGGGCCCCCAACTATAATGCTTTATTCATAGTACTGGGCTCCCTATATGGAGAAGAGAGGCCTTATGGGCCCCTAAGGCTCCTTGGCCCGGGGGCCACCACATCCCCTGCATCCTCTATAGTTACGCCACTGACCCCTACCATTATATCTGTCACCTCCCATTATATCTGATTCCTCTCATTATATCTGATTTCTCTCATTATATCTGCCCCCTCCCATTATATCTGCCCCCTCCCATTATATCTGCTCCCTCCCATTACATCTGCTCCCTCCCATTACATCTGCTCCCTCCCATTATATCTGCCCCCCTCCCATTATATCTGCTCCCTGCCATTATATCTGCCCCCTCCCATTATATCTGCTCCCTCCCATTACATCTGCTCCCTCCCATTACATCTGCTCCCTCCCATTACATCTGCCCCCCTCCCATTATATCTGCTCCCTGCCATTATATCTGCCCCCTCCCATTATATCTGCCCCCCTCCCATTATATCTGCTCCCTGCCATTATATCTGCCCCCTCCCATTATATCTGCCCCCTCCCATTATATCTGCCCCCTCCCATTACATCTGCCCTCTCCCATTACATCTGCTCCCTCCCATTACATCTGCTCCCTCCCATTATATCTGCCCCCCTCCCATTATATCTGCCCCCCTCCCATTATATCTGCCCCCTCCCATTATATCTGCTCCCTCCCATTATATCTGCCCCCTCCCATTATATCTGCTCCCTCCCATTATATCTGCCCCCTCCCATTATATCTGCCCCCCTCCCATTATATCTGCTCCCTCCCATTACATCTGCCCCCCTCCCATTATATCTGCCCCCCTCCCATTATATCTGCCCCCCTCCCATTATATCTGCCCGCCTCCCATTATATCTGCCCCCCTCCCATTATATCTGCTCCCTGCCATTATATCTGCCCCCTTCTATCATATCTGCCCCCTCCCATTACATCTGCTCCCCCTCATTATATCCGCCCCCCTCATTATATCTGCCCCCTCCCATTATATCTATTTTCATAGATACTGACCCCCACTGCAGTCTTTAAAATCAGAAGGCTGTTTCTTTTGCAGATTTTGTTGTCGGACCCAAACCCCCCGAGGCGGATTCTTCCGGAATTATAGCTTGTAATATATATGGATACGCAGGGGTTCAGGGGAATCACCCAACCAAGGATACAATCTGCACTTCACCCCGGCAGTAACTCCTCCACCCTCCTGCCTCCCTGAAGCGGGCGTACAGCACTCCCATTGGCGTATCCAAATCCCGACCACCACCGCTTCATCGGACTTGATCTAAAGGCGTAAAATCCACAGTGAAATCCGCCTCAATATAACACATAATGATCACTGACAGCAAGCAGAGATCCTGAAAGTAATGTAATGTGGAACTAAAGTGTGCAGTTAGTTACTGTTCCTCATACGGTGATACGTATGCGATCACCGTCCTCCCGCTGCTCCTCTGATTTCCTCTCCTTCTTGCTTGCTCTGGGGTTGTCATGGTAACATTGGCAGATTAACCCTTCCTAAACTTCCTGTGAGGAGACCTCTAAAGTGGGGAGTCACATGACAGGAAGTCCATGCACAGAAGAGTCAATCTGTTTGTTACCATGACAACCCCAGAGCAAGCGTAATGCAGCATGAGAGGAAAACTTAGTAAGGTGAATGTTACAATGTGTCGCGGTTTTCCATGTGACATCATTCTAAAGTGCGCCGCGCTCTACTGGAGTGCGTCTCATGCGGACTCAGCATGCATGAGCGCTGATCTCAGGGGCCGCCACAGCAGGGGGGTCGTTACTTGGTGTCACATGGCCCTCCCTTGCAGCAGGAAGCCCTTATGTGTTAAAGTCGGCTAAAAAGCGGAAAGTATTAATAAAACAAGACTTTATCCTCCGATATAAAGGAGCCGGCGAGCGGGCGAAAGTCTGTAGTTCACGTCACGCGGATCCCAAAACCTGCGCTTTAGGGGTATGTTCACTCAGAATCCCCCGAGGCATTTACCACATGAGTTCCGCCCCTAAATACCGTGTCAGAATCTGCAGCCTTCTGAAGCCGGTTTTGGCGCGGGTCCGGCATGGATTTAACTCTGTCAATGGGTAAAATCTGCCTGCGGAATTCCAGCGAGTTTCGGCGCAAGAAGCGGCCGGTCGGGGAGGATCGCAGAGCGGATCTTGTTGCAGAATTTACCACACAAATCCGTGGCGCTCTGCAGGTTTCCGCACGAAGATGAAAATCTGCTAATGCGCAAAATCCACGTGCAGAAATACTCGCAGATCGCTACCAAGACGTAATGTGTCATTTCATGGAAGCAACCCGCGCAGAAGCTCTGACAGGGCGATCTGCAGCAAACGCCGCGGCAGGACGCTGGAGATCTTCTGTGGTTTTTAGAGGCAGAATTTGCGCAGCAATGAACACACCTTCTGGTTTTTTTCCGCAAGCAGATCTAAAATCTGTAAATGGTAAAAATGTGCAGCGTGTAAACTGCGGCGCGGATTTTCATTGCGCAGGACACTTCTGGACGGGGACTTTGTGACGGATGGGATGCAGAATGATATGGACTCCGCAGAAAAACTGCAGCAGATCTGAAAGGAGAAAGAAATCCCCAACGAGTGCGTTCTCCTGAGCGTCTTCTTGAGCGCGGTCTCCTGAGCGTCTTCTTGAGCGCGTTCTCCTGAGCGTCTCCTTGAGCGCGTTCTCCTGAGCGTCTCCTTGAGCGCGGTCTCCTGAGCGTCTTCTTGAGCGCGTTCTCCTGAGCGTCTTCTTGAGCGCGTTCTCCTGAGCGTCTCCTTGAGCGTGTTCTCCTGAGCGTCTCCTTGAGCGCGGTCTCCTGAGCGTCTCCTTGAGCGCGTTCTCCTGAGCGTCTTCTTGAGCGCGGTCTCCTGAGCGTCTTCTTGAGCGCGTTCTCCTGAGCGTCTCCTTGAGCGCGTTCTCCTGAGCGTCTCCTTGAGCGCGGTCTCCTGAGCGTCTTCTTGAGCGCGTTCTCCTGAGCGTCTTCTTGAGCGCGTTCTCCTGAGCGTCTCCTTGAGCGTGTTCTCCTGAGCGTCTCCTTGAGCGCGGTCTCCTGAGCGTCTCCTTGAGCGCGTTCTCCTGAGCGTCTTCTTGAGCGCGGTCTCCTGAGCGTCTTCTTGAGCGCGTTCTCCTGAGCGTCTCCTTGAGCGCGTTCTCCTGAGCGTCTCCTTGAGCGCGGTCTCCTGAGCGTCTTCTTGAGCGCGTTCTCCTGAGCGTCTTCTTGAGCGCGTTCTCCTGAGCGTCTCCTTGAGCGCGTTCTCCTGAGCGTCTCCTTGAGCGCGGTCTCCTGAGCGTCTTCTTGAGCGCGTTCTCCTGAGCGTCTGCTTGAGCGCGTTCTCCTGAGCGTCTGCTTGAGCGCGTTCTCCTGAGCGTCTTCTTGAGCGCGTTCTCCTGAGCGTCTTCTTGAGCGCGTTCTCCTGAGCGTCTTCTTGAGCGCGTTCTCCTGAGCGTCTTCTTGAGCGCGTTCTCCTGAGCGTCTTCTTGAGCATGTTCTCCTGAGCGTCTTCTTGAGCACGTTCTCCTGAGCGTCTTCTTGAGCGCGTTCTCCTGAGCGTCTTCTTGAGCGCGTTCTCCTGAGCGTCTTCTTGAGCGCGTTGTGTTTCTTCATCCACTTCATTCTGCCTGGATGAGTCCGGAAGCCGCCGGAACGTCACGTATGATGGTCGCCAGTAGAAGGTCTCCTGTCTGCAGGGAACGGTCGGACCAAACTGCTTCATTGTATCTCTTGTCACAAAGGGTTTATTGCTACTTGTGAACATTCCAGGGACCCCCGAGTGCCCTCTGTGCCCCCCTGCCGGTCATATTTCCACCCCTACGGGGCACCCTCTCACTCAGGAGGACGAATCGCCATCATCTGTGCGCTCACAGCGCTCCTCGCGATCACCGCGTTGGCTTCCTGGATAGCGCGGCGTGAAGCGTTTACGCATCGCAGTCTTCTTCACATTCGGCTGCAATTAGCTGCACTGATACAAGGCGTCTGATCAGAGTGACGCGGGGCCCCAGCCCACCACAGAGGGCCCATTAACCCTTGACTCTCAATCAGGTTCCCCTTCCCTTGGTTTCGGACCTCAGGGGTCCCTGTGTAGAGGGTCTTATAAAGGGCGTCAGGTCACCTCCCTACAGGCTCCGCGGTGCACATACCTACCGCTTCCGCCCCTATGTGCTTGGGATCCCCTGTAGGTGGCGCTGTGTATCTCTCCAGGACGGGGGGGGGGGGGGGGGGGCTCAGCTGCTTCCTATATTTAGCACTTTGCAGCCCGCAGAGAGGACGTCGCGAGCCCCTTGTTAGTAATAGAAGCCGCCGTCTGATATAAGCGGATCGGGCGCCATTCGTGTGGAATCAACGATGATCTAGGAATTTGCTGAATAGTCCATGAAGCGAGATTTCTCATTACTGAGGAGGGACGGACGAGGCGAAGAGGCGGAGAACAGCCCATGCGTTCATAGGAAAGACCGCAGATCTGATGAGCACATGGATACGATGTAGCAGAGTCTGCGTAACACGTCAGGGTGTACGGGCGCAATCCTAAAACATGACTCTCAGTTTCATCCAACTGCGACGTATTTGAACAGCCGCTGCGTAACTGGATTTTCCTGCTTGTGCGTTTTTTTGACTTAGGGGTTTCCATAACCGCCATCATTTCACGTGCAGCTTCCTCTCCAGCGCACCGCACCGACCCCCTATAATTGAGGAGGACCCCCCCATGGTAACATCAGTTCACCTACGCAGAACACGGATGCGTCGCACCCCGGACTCGTGATCCTTATTCATCTTCCAAATAATAACCAGTAATGGCTGCCGCGCGATGTGCGTTACACGCGGTCGGTTGCCACCAGAGAACCTCAATATTCAGCTGCTGAATGATGGCGCTGTTCGCCAATATAACGGGGGCCTCTGCCTTTAAATTTAAAGGGGAATTCCATCAATTTAAAAAACTGGCGCAGAGAGATGGAAAGCTGACAATCTGTCAGACTGAAGGCGGTAAACCGTCGCGCCCGCGTCCTGCTCACACAGTCGGACAGTAGCGCAGATAAAAGCTGTCAGTTTGCAGCCCATACAGATTGTGCCACCTTTAGCTCACAGAGCATTGTCGGCACCGATCCATCCAGGGCGATCGCTACAACTAAGGCCTCCTGCACACGGCGGGATTTCCCACAGAATTTCCGCCCGTGCCCGCTGTCATAGGATTGCATTAGAAAACACAATCTTATGCAGACGGCCGCAATCTGTCAGCGTGAAATCACACGCGGAACACAAATTGTGGCATGTCCTATTTCTGTGCCGGTGTCGAAGAGGCCCACATGGAAATGTCAGTGGTGCCGGGTCGGCTCCTCTCTGCGCATGCGCCGGCTGGGCAGCAGCTGGCACACACGGGCAGAGAGGAGACGCCGGGAGCGGGTGAGCCGCAGGCCTCTGCAGGGGCATGGGACTGCATCCCGCTGCAAGATTTCTCGCAGCGGGATCCGACCTGGCCGTCTGCAGGTTGCCTATGGCAGCCTAAAGGCAGACGGGGCGCTCCGCTGTACTAACAGTGCTGAATAGGAACAGCCACACCACCATAGTTGCCTGATAAATCCTTTCAACCCGCAGCCACCACTAGGGGAGCTAGAACTGAGCTTACTGATAGCTCTATCAACCTGTATACAATGAGCTCCCTCCAGTGGTGGCTGTATATATCTATATGCAGTGAGATCCCTCCAGTGGTGGCTGTATATATCTGTATGCATTGAGCTCCCCCTAGTGGTGGCTGTATATATCTATATGCAGTGAGATCCCTCCAGTGGTGGCTGCATATGTCTGTATACAGTGAGCTCCCCCTAGTGGTGGCTGTATATATCTGTATACAATGAGCTCCCCTAGTGGTGGCTGTATATATCTGTATGCAATGAGCTCCCCTAGTGGTGGCTGTATAAATCTGTATACAATGAGCTCCCTCCAGTGGTGGCTGTATATATCTGTATGCAATGAGCTCCCCTAGTGGTGGCTGTATAAATCTATATGCAGTGAGCTCCCTCCAGTGGTGGCTGCATATATCTGTATACAATGAGCTCCCCTAGTGGTGGCTGTATATATCTGTATACAATGAGCTCCCTCCAGTGGTGGCTGTATATATCTGTATGCAGTGAGCTTCCCTAGTGGTGGCTGTATATATCTATATGCAGTGAGCTCCCTCCAGTGGTGGCTGTATATATCTGTATGCAATGAGCTCCCCTAGTGGGGGCTGTATATATCTGTATGTAGTGAGCTCCCCCTAGTAGTGGCTGTATATATCTGTATGTAGTGAGCTCCCCCCAGTGGTGGCTGTATATATCTGTATACAATGAGCTCCCTCCAGTGGTGGCTGCATATGTCTGTATACAGTGAGCTCCCCCTAGTGGTGGCTGTATATATCTGTATACAATGAGCTCCCTCTAGTGGTGGCTGTATATATCTGTATGTAGTGAGCTCCCCCTAGTGGTGAGTGTATATATCTGTATGTAGTGAGCTCCCCCTAGTGGTGGCTGTATATATCTGTATGTAGTGAGCTCCCCTAGTGGTGGCTGTATATATCTGTATGTAGTGAGCTCCCCCTAGTGGTGGCTGTATATATCTGTATGTAGTGAGCTCCCCCTAGTGGTGGCTGTATATATCTGTATGTAGTGAGCTCTCCCTAGTGGTGGCTGTATATATCTGTATGTAGTGAGCTCCCCTAGTGGTGGCTGTATAAATCTATATGCAGTGAGCTCCCTCCAGTGGTGGCTGTATATATCTGTATACAATGAGCTCCCTCCAGTGGTGGCTGCATATATCTGTATACAATGAGCTCCCTCCAGTGGTGGCTGTATATATCTGTATGCAATGAGCTCCCCTAGTGGTGGCTGTATAAATCTATATGCAGTGAGCTCCCTCCAGTGGTGGCTGTATATATCTGTATACAATGAGCTCCCTCCAGTGGTGGCTGTATATATCTGTATGCAATGAGCTCCCCTAGTGGGGGCTGTATATATCTGTATGCATTAAGCTCCCCTAGTGGTGGCTGTATATATCTGTATGTAGTGAGCTCCCTCCAGTGGTGGCTGTATATATCTGTATACAATGAGCTCCCTCCAGTGGTGGCTGTATATATCTGTATACAATGAGCTCCCTCCAGTGGTGGCTGCATATATCTGTATACAATGAGCTCCCACTACTGGTGACTGTATATATCTGTATGTAGTGAGCTCCCCCTAGTGGTGGCTGTATATATCTATTTACAATGAGTTCCCCTAGTGGTGGCTATATATAACTGTATGTAAGAAGCTCCCCCTAGTGGTGACTGTATATATCTGTATACAGTGAGCTCCTTCAAGTGGTGGCTACATGTATTTGTATATAGTGAGCTCCCCCTAGTGGCGGCTGTATATATCTGTAAACAGGGAGCTCCCCTAAGTGGTGGCTATATGTATTTGTATACAGTGAGCTCCTCCTAGTGGTGGTTGTATATATCTATATGTAGTGAGCTCCCCTTAGTGGTGGCTGTATATATCTGTATAAATTGAGCTCCCCTTAGTAGTAGCTATATGTATTTGTATACAGTGAGCTCCCCCTAGTAGTGGCTATATGTATTTGTATACAGTGAGCTCCTTCTAGTGGTGGCTATATATCACATGTAGTGAGCTTTGGTATTATTGTATTTTGTCACCACCGGAAGCAAGGGTTTGACAACCCTTACATGGAGGAACGCCCGAATCACGCCCCTAGCTCCCGATTGGCTGTATTATCATCTGGCCGACCGGGAAGATTCTTCTTCAGGCGGGGAATATACACCTCGCCACCGCTGCCAACACTGTCCTCCCCCACGCTGTAGCGCTGAAATGACCCTGGTGCCACCAGCCACACTGTCCTCCCACGTGCTGTAGCAGTGAGATGTGGCCACTGAGGGCTACTTTGCTCTCCATCTGCCCCTGAGCAGTGGGGCATGCCAGCTGCTGAAGCAAGGGGAGGCAGTTTAGCGGAGTAGCCATCAGTGGCCGCATCCCGGCGCTGTAGGCTGGCAGCCCTGTCACTCTCCTACCCACTCCATTGCCGCGCTCACACCTCTGCTCACCGATGTCATCCTCAAGCCCTCCGCGGTCTGTCCTTTCATGGTACAGCCGCCGACAGTGAAGCACGGAGTGTGGTGGCGGCCACAATAGCAGCGGCGACGGCAGCACACAGACCGCTGAGGACAGGGGTAGCAGCCACACTGACACTGCAGTCGGGAGCAAGCAGAACAGCAGGGATCTCTTGCCTCGAAGTCTGTAGATGGAAGGCAATCACTCACTTCCACGCCGGGGAGATGGAGGACCGCAGCACATCGCTGATAGGATAGCAGGGCCGGCACAGACAACACCAGGACAGGCTCAGAGACAGTAAGCAACTGCATCAGCCAATCAGCTACTGTCTTGCCTCCATCCCTACTTCCAGTGCTGACAAGATACAATAGTATCGACACCTCCCCCTACTGATGGCTGTATATATCTGTATGTAGTGAGCTCCCCCTAGTGGTGGCTGTATATATCTGTATGTAGTGAGTTCCCCCTGTTGGTGGCTGTATATATTTGTATACAGTGAGCTCCTCCTAGTGATGGCTGTATATATCTGTATATAGTGAGTTCCCCCTAGTGCTAGCTGTATATATCTGTATGTAGTGAGCTCCCCCTAGTGATGGCTGTATATATCTGTATGCAGTGAGCTCCTCCTAGTGGAGGCTGTATATATCTGTACACAGTGAGCTCCCCCTAGTGGAGGCTGTATATATCTGTATGTAGTAAGCTCCCTTAGTGGTGGCTCTATATATCTGTCTGTAGTGAACCCCCCCCCCCCCTAGTGGTGGCTGTATATATTTGTATATAGTGAGTTCCCGCTAGTGGTGGTTGTATATATCTGTATATAGTGAGCTCCTCCTAGTGATGGCTGTATCTATCTGTATACAGGGAGCTCCTCCTAGTGGTGGCTGTATCTATCTGTATACAGAGAGCTCCCCCTAGTGGTGGCTGTATATATCTGTATGTAGTGAGCTCCCCCTAGTGATGGTTGTATATATTTGTATATAGTGAGCTTCCCCTAGTGGTGGCTGGATATATCTGTATGTAGTGAGCTCCTCCTAGTGGTGGCTGTATATATATGCATGCAGTGAGCTTTCCCTAGTGGTGGCTGTATATATCTGTATGTAGTGAGCTTTCCTTAGTGGTGGCTGTATATATCTGTATGTAGTGAGCTTCCCCTAGTGGTGGCTGTATATATCTCTATATAGAGAGCTCCCCCTAGTGGTGGCTGTATATATCTGTATGTAGTGATCTCCACCTAGTGGTGACTGTATATATCTGTATGTAGTGAGCTCCCCGTAGTGGTGGCTGTATATATCTGTATGTAGTGAGCTCCACGTAGTGGTGGCTGTATATATCTGTATGTAGTGATCTCCACGTAGTGGTGACTGTATATATCTGTATGTAGTGAGCTCCCCCTGCTGGTGGTTGTATATATCTGTATAAAGTGAGCTCCCCCTGCTGGTGGCTGTATATATCTGTATACATAGGGGTCCCCCACTGTATATATTTGTATACAGTGAGCTCCCCCTGGTGGTGACTGTATATATCTGTATGTAGTGAGCTCCCCCTGCTGGTGGTTGTATATATCTGTATAAAGTGAGCTCCCCCTGCTGGTGGCTGTATATATCTGTATACATAGGGGTCCCCCACTGTATATATTTGTATACAGTGAGCTCCCCCTGGTGGTGGCTGTATATATCTGTATACTGTGCATCACAAGTTGAGGGTATATTTTGCTGCCATGTTCTCAGGTTTCCTCATCCTCAATCAAGTTGGATTTCACTCAGTGGGGATCATCTTCTGGCGCTCGGAGCGGAATCTAAGAGGTGCCGCTACAGTGAATGAGGGGCAAGAAGTACAGCGATCACATCAGCGGAGTCGTGGATACAGAGTGACAGGTCATCCATAAGAGCACAGCCTCCATATAATGGCAGGTCATACACTGCGGTGACAGAAGTATCCCCCCGCCCCCTCCCCCGCCAGTCCTGTGCTGTCCGGTGATGTGTGAGCAGGAGGCCGCGATCACACGGGCGGGTCGGACTCCGCATGTCATCACTACCGGAAAATAATTGTGAATGTTCATGGATGCAAGTTTTCCACCGGATGCCTGCTATGCACAGCTCCAACCAGCACTCCGGGTTTCTATTGAAGTTGTGAGCGTTTCCACCACTCATACCCAAAGTGTATGGGCGACGCAACTCTCGCATCTATTGTCTACAATGGGGGCTGTCCATGCGGAATCCACGCAAAAATAGAACAGGCTGCGATTTTTTTTCCACTTGTGGGAAAAGCAACTCCTATCAGTGCATCTGAGTCAAGCTGCGAAAGTTCATGCCTTTCAATGGGCGTGTAATACCACATATTGTCCACACGGGTGCCAATTGCGGATTCTGCAATGCAAATGCGCCCATGTAAGCCCGGCCTTTGGTATAAAAGAGAGAATCACACAGGAGACCCTAGTACAGAAACCATCAGATGCCGCTAGGTGTAGAGCTGACAACGGGGTCTGATGGTGGGATGTCACCAGGTGTAGAGCTGACAACGGGGTCTGATGGTGGGATGTCACCAGGTGTAGAGCTAACAACGGGGTCTGATGGTGGGATGTCACCAGGTGTAGAGCTGACAACGGGGTCTGATGGTGGGATGTCACCAGGAGTAGAGCTAACAACGGGGTCTGATGGTGGGATGTCACCAGGTGTAGAGCTGACAATGAGGTCTGGTGGTGGGATGTCACCAGGTGTAGAGCTGACAACGGGGTCTGGTGGGGGGATGTCACCAGGTGTAGAGCTGACAACGGGGTCTGGTGGTGGGATGTCACCAGGTGTAGAGCTGACAACAGGGTCTGGTGGGGGGATGCCACCAGGTGTAGAGCTGACAACGGGGTCTGGTGTTGGGATGTCACCAGGTGTAGAGCTGACAACGGGGTCTGGTGGTGGGATGTCACCAGGTGTAGAGCTGACAACAGGGTCTGGTGGGCGAATGTCTCCAGGTGTAGAGCTGACAACGGGGCCTGATGTTGGGATGTCACCAGGTGTGAAGCTGACAACGGAGTCTGATGGTGGGATGTCACCAGGTGTAGAGCTGACAATGGAGCCTGATGGTAGGATATCACCAGGTGTGAAGCTGACAACGGGGTCTGGTGGGGGATGTCACCAGGTGTAGAGCTGACAACGTGGTCTAATGGTGGGATGTCACCAGGTGTAGAGCTAACAGCGGAGTATAGTGGTGGGATGTCTCCAGGTGTAGAGCTGACAACGGGGTCTGGTGGGGGGATGTCACCAGGTGTAAAGCTGACAACGTGGTATAGTGGTGGTATGTCTCCAGGTGTAGAGCTGACAACGGGGTCTGGTCGTGTGATGTCACCAGGTGTAGAGCTAACAACGGGGTATAGTGGTGGGATGTCACCAGGTGTAGAGCTGACAACGGGGTCTGGTGGGGGGATGTCTCCAGGTGTAGAGCTGACAACGGGGTCTGATGGTGGGATGTCACCAGATGTGAAGCTGACAGCGCAGTCTGGTGGTGGGATGTTACCAGGTGTAGAGCTAACAACGGGGAATAGTGGTGAGATGGCTCCAGGTGCAGAGCTGACAACGGGGTCTGGTGGGGGGATGTCTCCAGGTGTAGAGCTGACAACGGGGTCTGGTGGGGGGATGTCACCAGGTGTAGAGCTGACAACACTGTCTGATGGTGGGATGTCACCAGGTGTGAAACTGACAACGGGGTCTGGTGGTGGGATGACACCAAGGTGTAGAGTTGAAAACAGGGGAGGAGGAGAGATGTCACCAGGTGTAGAGCTGACAACAGGGGCGGAGGAGGGATGTCACCAGGTGTAGAGCTGACAGTGGGGTCTGGAGGAGGGATGTCACCAGGTGTAGAGCTGACAATGGGGTCTGGTGGGGGGATGTCACCAGGTGTAGGGCTGACAATGGGGTCTGGAGGAGGGATGTCACCAGGTGTAGAGCTGACAATGGGGCCTGGAGGAGAGATGTCACCAGGTGTAGAGCTGACAACGGGGTCTGGAGCAGGGATGTCACCAGGTGTAGAGCTGACAGTGGGGTCTGGTGGGGTGATGTCAGCAGGCGTAGAGCTGACCACGGGGTCTGGCAGGGGGATGTCACCAGGTGTAGAGTTGACAACGGGGTCTGGCATGGGGATGTCACCAGGTGTAGAGCTGACCACGAGGGGGATGTTACCAGGTGTAGAGCTGACAACGGGGTCTGGCATGGGGATGTCACCAGGTGTAGAGCTGACAACGGGGTCTGGAGGAAGGATGTCACCAGGTGTAGAGCTGACAACGGGGTCTGGTGGGGGGATGTCACCAAATGTGGAGCTGACAGCGGGGTCTGGTGGGGGGATGTCACCAGGCGTAGAGCTGACAACTGGGTCTGGTGGTGGGATGTCACCAGGTGTAGAGCTGACAACGGGGTTTGGTGGTAGGATGTCACCAGGTGTAGAGCTGACAATGGGGCCTGGAGGAGAGATGTCACCAGGTGTAGAGCTGACAACGGGGTCTGGAGCAGGGATGTCACCAGGTGTAGAGCTGACAGTGGGGTCTGGTGGGGTGATGTCAGCAGGCGTAGAGCTGACCACGGGGTCTGGCAGGGGGATGTCACCAGGTGTAGAGTTGACAACGGGGTCTGGCATGGGGATGTCACCAGGTGTAGAGCTGACCACGAGGGGGATGTTACCAGGTGTAGAGCTGACAACGGGGTCTGGCATGGGGATGTCACCAGGTGTAGAGCTGACAACGGGGTCTGGAGGAAAGATGTCACCAGGTGTAGAGCTGACAACGGGGTCTGGTGGGGGGATGTCACCAAATGTGGAGCTGACAACGGGGTCTGGTGGTGGGATGTCACCAGGTGTAGAGCTGACAGCGGGGTCTGGTGGGGGGATGTCACCAGGCGTAGAGCTGACAACTGGGTCTGGTGGTGGGATGTCACCAGGTGTAGAGCTGACAACGGGGTGTGGTGGTAGGATGTCACCAGGTGTAGAGCTGACAATGGGGTCTGGAGGAGGGATGTCACCAGGTGTAGAGCGGACAATGGGTCTGGAGGAGGGATGTCACTAGGTGTAGAGCTGACGATAGGGTCTGGGGTCTGGTGGGGGGATGTCACCAGGTGTATAACTGACAACGGGGTCTGGTGGGGGGATGTCACCAGGTGTAGAACTGACAACGGGGTCTGGTGGGGGGATGTCACCAGGTGTACAGCTGACAATCGGGTCTGGTGGGGTGATGTCATCAGGCGTAGAGCTGTCAACGGGGTCTGGAGGAGGGATGTCACCAGGCGCAGAGCTGACAGCGGGGTCTGGAGGAGGGATGTCACCAGGTGTAGAGCTGACAACGGGGTCTGGTGGGGGGATGTCACCAAGTGTGGAGCTGACAGCGGGGTCTGGTGGGGGGATGTCACCAGGCGTAGAGCTGATAACGGGCTCTGGTGGTGGGATGCCACCAGGTGTAGAGCTGACAACGGGGTCTGGTGGTAGGATGTCACCAGGTGTAGAGCTAACAACGGGGTCTGATGGTGGAATGTTACCAGGTGTAGAGCTGACAACGGGGTCTGATGGTGGGATGTCACCAGGTGTAGAGCTGACAACGGGGTCTGGTGGTGGGATGTCACCAGGTGTAGAGCTGACAATGGGGTCTGGAGGAGGGATATCAACAAGTGTAGAGCTGACAACGGGTCTGGAGGAGGGATGTCACCAGGTGTAGAGCTGACAATGGGGTCTGATGGTGGGATGTCACCATGTGTAGAGCTGACAATGGGGTCTGGAGGAGGGATATCAACAGGTGTAGAGCTGACAACGGGTCTGGAGGAGGGATGTCACCAGGTGTAGAGCTGACGATAGGGTCTGGGGTCTGGTGGGGTGATGTCACCAGGTGTAGAGCTGACAATGGGGTCTGGTGGGGTGATGTCACCAGGTATAGAGCTGACAACGGGGTCTGGAAGAGGGATGTCACCAGGTGTACAGCTGACAACGGGGTCTGGTGGGGGGATGTCACCAAGTGTGGAGCTGACAGAGGGGTCTGGTAGGGGGATGTCACCAGGCATAGAGCTGACAACGGGGTCTGGTGGTGGGATGTCCCCAGGTGTAGAGCTGACAACGGGGTCTGGTTGTGGGATGTCCCCAGGTGTAGAACTGTATAAGCTTGACAAAGACCCCGAGCGGGTCAAAACGTCGCAAAAATTGAGGAATAAAGAAGGATTTTTTATATGCACCTGATATGCTGTCACTTTCTCCAGATATTGTGGTTTTTTTGCGCATGAGTCTCAGGCTCAGACTCTCTTGTGACGTGCATCTAGGATCTGAATGATCTGGCCATTGAAGCTTACGCCAAAGGAGTGCTGCGGGCTAACCGTGTTTAAATAACTCACCAGGTGTAGAGCTGACAACGGGGTCTGGTGGTGGGATGTCACTAGGTGTAGAGCTTACAACGGGGTCTGGTGGTGGGATGTCACCAGGTGTAGAGCTGACAATGGGGTCTGGTGGGGGGATGTCACCAGGTGTAGAGCTGACAATGGGGTCTGGTGGGGGGATGTCACCAGGTGCAGAGCTGAGAACGGGGTCTGGTGGTGGGATGTCACCAGGTGTAGAGCTGACAACAGGGTCTGGTGGTGGGATGTCACCAGGTGTAGAGCTGACAACGGGGTCTGGTGGTGGGATATCACCAGGTGTAGAGCTGACAACGGGGTCTGGTGGTGGGATGTCACCAAGGTGTAGAGCTGACAACAGGGTCTGGTGGTGGGATGTCACCAGGTGTAGAGCTGACAACGGGGTCTGGTGGGGGGATATCACCAGGTGTAGAGTTGACAACGGGGTCTGGTGGGGGGATATCACCAGGTGTAGAGCTGACAATGAGGTCTGGTGGGGGAATGTCACCAGGTGTAGAGCTGACAACGGACTCTGGTGTTGGGATGTCACCAGGTGTAGAGCCGACAATGGGGTCTGGTGGGGGGATGTCACCAAGTGTAGAGCTGACAACGAGGTCTGGTGGTGGGATGTCACCAGGTGTGGAGCTGACAACGGGGTCTGGTGGGGGGATGTCACCAGGTGTAGAGCTGACAATGGGGTCTGGTGGGGGGATGTCACCAGGTTTGGAGCAGACAACGGGGTCTGGTGGGGGGATGTCACCAAGTGTAGAGCTGACAGCAAGGTTTGGTGGTGGAATGTCACCCACCAATCAGTACGGACATTGCAGCTTCTGGACCTTCCACTGTGGGCCATGTGATTGGGAGATGGAAGCCATCCGGTGTGTGTGGTGCTGTCACGGTCACTGAGACCTCGTAAACTGACAGAACGTGGACAGCGAAGCCTTGTACGAGCTGTGAAGACATCACACACATCGTCTGCCCTCACTCAGGGGGTCTCACAGGACATTGGAACATCCATTAGCACCAGAACTCTCCGTAGGGAACGGCATATGAAGGGTTACCATGGACGAGCGGCTGCACACAACATCACAGCAGTGAATGCGCAGCGTCACCTGCGATGGGGCTTGGAGTGACGGACTGTAAGTGAGTGGAAGCAAGTGTTGTGGATGAATCACAGGACAGCATCTTCTGGTCAGATGGCGGCACTTGGGGCTGGCGGTTGTCTGTAGAGTGGTTTCTACATGACTGAATTGTCCCAACAGCGAGGTTTGGAGGAGGTTCTGTTATGGTGGGGGGGGGGGGGGGTTCTGCTGGGAAGGACTGGGGCCATTGGTTATAGTGAAGTCCACCCTCACCACCAGTGGGTACAGAGACATCCTGGACAATGTGGCATCACCTCCCCTATGGTGATACTCTGGCACAGCTCCGTGTCTCCACCAACATGACGAGCGCCATGTCATACGGCACGCAGGGTGGGGGGCAGAACGTCTGCAGACTTCATTGGCCGCCCAAAGTCCGGATCTCAATCCCATCGAGCGGGATGAATGGGAAACGCCGTATCCGTGCGCCCAACACACCCGTCATCCCCCCATCACTGTCTGAAGCCTCTCCACTCCACACATCTATGGGGATCTTGTGGGAAGCGGCCGCGGGGGGACTGCAGTCATGGAGGCCCCTTCTATGCGCCCCAATAGTTTTATCGTTGGAGTGTATTTCACTGATTCTGACATCATGTCTTAAACTCCCATCCATTATATAGCGCCGCTCCGGCCTCAGAGGTCACATGTCAGTCATGGCAACATTATCGCGAGCCAGTGCTTGACTGCAGTGGTCACATCGACAATGAAGGCATGGAAGCACTGCAGGAGCTTCCAAAAATCCGGATGGCTACCCTGCACGGGGGTGGGGCGCTTCGAATCAGTTATAGTGCAGGGTCTGCTGAAAGCCAGAAGCGTGCCGATACTGAACACGCAGGGAGTTCTTGTGGATTTTAGTTCAATTAACAGCAAAATTGAAAATGCAGCTCTGGCTGTGACTGGAGTACGACCTGATTAGTACAGGGTGATGTTATAATATATCGGTGCAGCCTGTACGATGCTGATAGGACATGATCATAATGTCTTGCATCTTACAAGTGAGGCCGATATCTGAGGTGTTCTCCGTACTTTCAGGAACTGATTCATAGACGCAATTTTGTACGGAGGAACCCTTAATATTCACCTCCCCGTGATTTCATGAGACAAAATCCTTAACAACAGGAGGGACACTGAGGTCTCCAGGAGGAAGAACGAAGTCCAGGCCCTACAGGGGGCGCACGGCCACCAGACCCATAAAAATAACTAATTTATGCCTCGGGGTCCCCGACGAGCAGCAGCGGTGGTACACACCATCTGGACTGGGTATAGCTGGGTGTATGGCGCCATCTGTGGGGGCACTCATTAAAGGGGTTCGACGCAGGGTAGACTTGGTGGAGCTCGAGGGTCTCAGGGGGCCCAATGGTAGAGCCATCATTAAAGTGGATAAACCAAAGCAGGATTCCCCAGTATTCCCCACAAGCAGTGCCAGCAGCGCTCCTCCTCTGGGGACCCGTTCCATCCGTGTAATATGGAGAGAGAAGGAAAGGGGTGCAGCGAACACACCAGGGTCAGAGGCGCGAGTCCCAGGTGAACCGCCAGGATTCAGAAGCCTAGAGAGGGATGCGAAAAAATATATATGAATGAACGATGGCGGTGGGAAGCCGGATGTGTGAAGACCAGAAGGCCGGTGTCATCGCCGCGCGCCAAAAGAGGCCGTAAGACGATGGGACACAATATAAAACTTCTATTAAATGAATTAAAAACCAGCAGGAGATAAGCGGATCAGGGTGAAGATCCTCAGCAGTCAAGCCAAGTCGGACATCGTTCTTGGGGCTGGGGGATCGGGAACACCAGAAGAAGTGGGGGTCATGTAATATGGCACTGCATTGAAGCAGCTTCCATGACAGTCCCAACAGCAGGGCACTGAGCGATGTTCTGCAGATCTCTAGAGGGTCAGTGGTGGAATAGTCTGCAGGATATATCACTATGTATCAGGAGGTAGAGAGGACAGAGCAATGTTCTGCAGATCTGTAGAGCGGTCAGTGGTGTAATGATCTGCAGGACATATCACTATTAGAGATGAGCGAACGTACTCATTTAGGGCTATTTCGCAATCGAGCATCGCTTTTTTCGAGTAACTGCCTACTCGGGCGAAAAGATTCGGGGGGGCGCCGGGGGTTGCAGAGGGGAGTGGGGGGGGGGGGGGGGGGAGAGATCCCCCCCCCACCCCCCGAATCTTTTCACCCGAGTAGGCAGTTACTCGAAAAAAGCGATGCTCAATTGCGAAATAGCCCTAAATGAGTACGTTCGCTCATCTCTAATCAGGAGGTAGAGAGGACAGAGCGATGTTCTGCAGATCTCTAGAGGTCAGTGGTGTAATAGTCTGCAGGATACATCACTATGTATCAGGAGGTAGAGAGGACAGAGTGATGTTCTGCAGATCCCTACAAAGGTAATTGGTGTAATAGTCTGCAGGATATATCACTAACAGGAGGTAGAGAGGGCAGAGCGATGTTCTGCAGATCCCTACAACGGTAACTGGTGTAATAGTCTGCAGCATTAGATGGGATGCGCTGGATCGCTTTACACCAGAGCTGTGATGTGCCATCAGGTTGGCGCCGGCCGCAGACGGTCAGTTTTGCACACTGTTGTCCGTGCTCTGATGGGTTTTGCTAGGAGGCAGCAACATGTGTCCCTTCACATCAGCGCATCTTTAGTCGCCAGCAACCGCTAACCCTTGATGGGGTGGTGAGGCCTGGAGCCTCCGGCGCAGAAGGGTTAAATGTGAGCCCCGCCTCCCCAGGTATAATGAGTGGACAGGTGTGCAGTGTGCTGCCCCCCGGGGGCCACCTGACAGCGCAGGAGGACCTGTAATAGGGGTATAGAGTGGCCTGGTGCCGGCGGCGGCGCACATCACTGCCTCCAGCCCAATTCTTTACACCCCTTCTAAGATGATGCAGCAGTGATTCATCCGCTCGGTCTGTACGGCGCCTCCATTCTGGCGAACGCTCTGCCGGTCTCCAGCCGGACCCACCGCACGGGATGCCGCTGCGTGTAGACGGTCTGCTTCTCTCTCTATGTACAGCGCCCATATAAACACAGGAAGCCAAGAGCAACATTGTAACATTTGCCTGCAGGCTGCTTCCGACACATTGTAACCGGCGGCATTAACCCCTGGCATGCTGGGGCACAGTACCTGTCATAGCTCCACCTGCTGTAGCACATGGTTCTGTTGCTGCTGACCCCCTCCATCCTCAGGTGTTGCCTGGTGCTGGGGACGGTGCCTGGCACTGGGTTGGTACCTCCACTCCGGTAAGTGGGATCACATAGAGATTCACTGAAGCTCATTGACTTGGGTCTCCTAATCGGAGGAATGTACCACTTGCAGTGTAGTGAGGGGGGTGCAGTGTGTTTGCGGCGAGCCCCTCAGTATTGTCAGTGTGATGGAGGATGCGGAGTGTGAGGAGCTGGGCGCGGATGCTGGGTGGCCCCCAGATCCCCCTGACACTGGCAGCTGCTGCTCCATCCTGACATCACTGCCCCTCTGAGCCCAACACACTCCCTGCACACCGGATCCAGGGGCAGCGCGATGTGCGCAGGGAGAGGCGGCCGCAGGGATGGGGACGGAGGCTCATTACTAGGGGGGCTGCAGATTACTCAGTATCGGGGGTCGGGTCTTCAATGTAATGTGTGTTCCTGCTGCGGACAATGCAAACAGCCAGCTGAGGACTGGAGCAACCGTGCACTGAGGACTACAACTCCCATCATGCACTGCCAGTCCTCAGCTTATTAAAGAGCAACTCGGGGCACAAATCTCCTCAACAGCAAGGATGCAGGAATCATCCCAGAGCCAAAGGGTAAAGACCTCAGCCGAGAAATACTAATCCTGTCCACCAGCCACGGTGTGTAGAGATAGACCCGGCCGGGTAGAAACATGCCAAATTAATCACAGTGGATCATGCAAAGTTTCACAAATTTGCTTAAATTTGTAACATCAAACAGTTTACTAAAACTTTGCCAAACATACCTTTCTAACGAGCCACAACGCTTCTTCTTAGACTACGAAGTAAATTATAACTTTTGCATTTACTTCATTAATAAGTCTACAAATTAATTTCATACGGCCCCACCCTGTACAAGAACTACTATAATACTGCCCCCTATGTACAAGAATATAACTACTATAATACTGCCCCCTATGTACAAGAATATAACTACTATAATACTGCCCCCTATGTACAAGAATATAACTACTATAATACTGCCCTCTATGTACAAGAATATAATTACTATAATACTGCCCCCAATGTACAAGAAAATAACTACTATAACACTGCCTCCGATGTACAAGAATATAACTACTATAATACTGCTCCTATGTACAAGAATATAACTACTATAATACTGCCCCCTATGTACAAGAATATAGCTACTATAATACTACTCCTATGTACAAGAATATAACTACTATAATACTGCCCCCTATGTACAAGAATATAACTACTATAATACTGCCCTCTATGTACAAGAATATAATTACTATAATACTGCCCCCAATGTACAAGAAAATAACTACTATAACACTGCCTCCGATGTACAAGAATATAACTACTATAATACTGCTCCTATGTACAAGCATATAACTACTATAATACTGCCCCCTATGTACAAGAATATAACTACTATAATACTACTCCTATGTACAAGAATATAACTACTATAATACTGCCCCCTATGTACAAGAATATAATATAATACTGCCTCCTATGTACAAGCATATAACTACTATAATACTGCCCCCTATGTACAAGAATATAACTACTATAATACTGCCCCCTATGTACAAGAATATAACTACTATAATACCGCCCCCTATGTACAAGAATATAACTACTATAATACTGATCCCTATGTACAAGAATATAACTACTATTATACTGCCCTCTATGTACAAGAATATAACTACTGTAATACTGCCTCCTATGTGCAAGAATATAACTACTATAATACTGCTCCCTATGTACAAGAGTATAACTACTATAATACTGCCCCCTATGTACAAGAGTATAACTACTATAATACTGCCCCCTATGTACAAGAGTATAACTACTATAATACTGCCCCCTATGTACAAGAATATAACTACTATAATACTGCCCCCTATGTACAAGAATATAACTACTATAATACTGCCCTCTATGTACAAGAATATAACTACTATAATACTGCCCCTATGTACAAGAATATAACTACTATTATACTGCCCCCTATGTACAAGAATATAACTACTATAATACTGCTCCCTATGTACAAGAATATAACTACTATAATACTGCCTCCTATGTACAAGAATATAACTACTATAATACTGCCCCTATGTACAAGAATAAAACTACTATAATACTGCCCTCCATGTACAAGAATATAACTACTATAATACTGATACCTATGTACAAGAATATAACTACTATAATACTGCTCCCTATGTACAAGAATATAACTACTATAATACTACTCCTATGTACAAGAATATAACTACTATAATACTGCCCCCTATGTACAAGAATATAACCACTATAATACTGCCCCCTATGTACAAGAATATAACTACTATAATACTGATACCTATGTACAAGAATATAACTACTATAATACTGCCCCCTATGTACAAGAATATAACTACTATAATACTGCTCCCCTATGTACAAGAATATAACTACTATAATACTGCCCCCTATGTACAAGAATATAACTGCTATAATACTGCTCCCCTATGTACAAGAATATAACTGCTATAATACTGCCCCCTATGTACAAGAATATAACTGCTATAATACTGCTCCTATGTACAAGAATATAACTACTATAATACTGCCTCCTATGTACAAGAATATAACTACTATAATACTGCCCCCTATGTACAAGAATATAACTACTATAATACTGCCCCCTATGTACAAGAATATAACTACTATAATACTGCCCCCTATGTACAAGAATATAACTACTATAATACTGCCCCCTATGTACAAGAATATAACTACTATAATACTGCTACTATGTACAAGAATATAACTACTATAATACTGCCCCCTATGTACAAGAATATAACTACTATAATACTGCCCCTATGTACAAGAATATAACTACTATAATACTGCCCCTATGTACACGAATATAACTACTATAATACTGCCCCCTATGTACAAGAATATAACTACTATAATACTGCCCCTATGTACAAGAATATAACTACTATAATACTGCCCCCTATGTACAAGAGTATAACTACTATAATACTGCCCCCTATGTACAAGAATATAACTACTATAATACTGCCCCCTATGTACAAGAATATAACTACTATAATACTGCCCCCTATGTACAAGAATATAACTACTATAATACTGCCCCCTATGTACAAGAGTATAACTACTATAATACTGCCCCCTATGTACAAGAATATAACTACTATAATACTGCCCCCTATGTACAAGAATATAACTACTATAATACTGCAACTATGTACAAGAATATAACTACTATAATACTGCTACTATGTACAAGAATATAACTACTATAATACTGCCCCCTATGTACAAGAATATAACTACTATAATACTGCTACTATGTACAAGAATATAACTACTATAATACTGCCCCCTATGTACAAGAATATAACTACTATAATACTGCCCCCTATGTACAAGAGTATAACTACTATAATACTGCCCCCTATGTACAAGAATATAACTACTATAATACTGCAACTATGTACAAGAATATAACTACTATAATACTGCTACTATGTACAAGAATATAACTACTATAATACTGCCCCCTATGTACAAGAATATAACTACTATAATACTGCCCCCTATGTACAAGAGTATAACTACTATAATACTGCCCCCTATGTACAAGAATATAACTACTATAATACTGCCCCCTATGTACAAGAATATAACTACTATAATACTGCAACTATGTACAAGAATATAACTACTATAATACTGCTACTATGTACAAGAATATAACTCCTATAATACTGCCCCCTATGTACAAGAATATAACTACTATAATACTGCTACTATGTACAAGAATATAACTACTATAATACTGCCCCCTATGTACAAGAATATAACTACTATAATACTGCCCCCTATGTACAAGAATATAACTACTATAATACTGCCCCTATGTACACGAATATAACTACTATAATACTGCCCCCTATGTACAAGAATATAACTACTATAATACTGCCCCTATGTACAAGAATATAACTACTATAATACTGCCCCCTATGTACAAGAGTATAACTACTATAATACTGCCCCCTATGTACAAGAATATAACTACTATAATACTGCCCCCTATGTACAAGAATATAACTACTATAATACTGCCCCCTATGTACAAGAATATAACTACTATAATACTGCCCCCTATGTACAAGAATATAACTACTATAATACTGCCCCCTATGTACAAGAGAATAACTAGTATAATACTGCCCCTATATACAAGAATATAACTACTATAATACTGCTCCTATGTACAAGAATATAACTACTATAATACTGCCCCCTATGTACAAGAATATAACTACTATAATACTGCTCCTATGTACAAGAATATAAGTACTATAATACTGCCCCCTATGTACAAGAATATAACTACTATAATACTGCCCCTATATACAAGAATATAACTACTATAATACTGCCTCCTATGTACAAGAATATAACTACTATAATACTGCCCTCTATGTACAAGAATATAACTACTCTAATACTGCTCCTATGTACAAGCATATAACTACTATAATACTGCCTCCTATGTACAAGAATATAACTACTATAATACTGCCTCCTATGTACAAGAATATAACTACTATAATACTGCCCCCTATGTACAAGAATATAACTACTATAATACTGCCCCCTATGTACAAGAATATAACTACTATAATACTGCCCCCTATGTACAAGAATATAACTACTATAATACTGCCTCCTATGTACAAGAATATAACTACTATAATACTGCCCCCTATGTACAAGAATATAACTACTATAATACTGCTCCTATGTACAAGAATATAACTACTATAATACTGCCCCCTATGTACAAGAATATAACTACTATAATACTGCTCCTATGTACAAGAATATAAGTACTATAATACTGCCCCCTATGTACAAGAATATAACTACTATAATACTGCCCCTATGTACAAGAATATAACTACTATAATACTGCCCCCTATGTACAAGAGTATAACTACTATAATACTGCCCCCTATGTACAAGAATATAACTCCTATAATACTGCCCCCTATGTACAAGAATATAACTACTATAATACTGCCCCCTATGTACAAGAATATAACTACTATAATACTGCCCCCTATGTACAAGAATATAACTACTATAATACTGCCCCCTATGTACAAGAATATAACTACTATAATACTGCCCCCTATGTACAAGAATATAACTACTATAATACTGCCCCCTATGTACAAGAATATAACTACTATAATACTGCCCCCTATGTACAAGAGAATAACTAGTATAATACTGCCCCTATATACAAGAATATAACTACTATAATACTGCTCCTATATACAAGAATATAACTACTATAATACTGCCCCCTATGTACAAGAATATAACTACTATAATACTGCCTCCTATGTACAAGAATATAACTACTATAATACTGTCCCCTATGTACAAGAATGTAACTACTATAATACTGCCCCCTATGTACAAGAATATAACTACTATAATACTGCCCCCTATGTACAAGAATATAACTGCT
Organism: Eleutherodactylus coqui; assembly: GCA_035609135.1. Classification (NCBI taxonomy): domain Eukaryota; kingdom Metazoa; phylum Chordata; class Amphibia; order Anura; family Eleutherodactylidae; genus Eleutherodactylus; species Eleutherodactylus coqui. The sequence goes on from CM069415.1 coordinate 146,624,140, forward strand.
ATAATACTACCCCCTATGTACAAGAATATACCTACTATAATACTGCTCCTATATACAAGAATATAACTACTATAATACTGCCCCCTATGTACAAGAATATAGCTACTATAATACTGCTCCTATGTACAAGAATATAACTACTATAATACTGCCCCCTATGTACAAGAATATAACTACTATAATACTGCTCCTATGTACAAGAATATAACTACTATAATACTGCCCCCTATGTACAAGAATATAACTACTATAATACTGCCTCCTATGTACAAGAATATAACTACTATAATACTGCCCCCTATGTACAAGAATATAACTACTATAATACTGCCCCCTATGTACAAGAGAATAACTAGTATAATACTGCCCCCTATGTACAAGAATATAACTACTATAATACTGCCCCTATGTACAAGAATATAACTACTATAATACTGCCCCTATGTACAAGAATATAACTACTATAATACTGCCCCCTATGTACAAGAATATAACTACTATAATACTGCCCCCTATGTACAAGAGAATAACTAGTATAATACTGCCCCCTATGTACAAGAATATAACTACTATAATACTGCCCCTATGTACAAGAATATAACTACTATAATACTGCCCCTATGTACAAGAATATAACTACTATAATACTGCTTACTATGTACAAGAATATAACTACTATAATACTGCCCCCTATGTACAAGAATATAACTACTATAATACTGCCTCCTATGTACAAGAATATAACTACTATAATACTGCTCCTATGTACAAGAATATAACTACTATAATACTGCTCCTATGTACAAGAATATAACTACTATAATACTGCCTCCTATGTACAAGAATATAACTACTATAATACTGCCCCCTATGTACAAGAATATAACTACTATAATACTGCCCCTATGTACAATATAACTACTATAATACTGCCCACTATGTACAAGAATATAACTACTATAATACTGCCTCCTATGTACAAGAATATAACTACTATAATACTGCCTCCTATGTACAAGAATATAACTACTATAATACTGCCCCCTATGTACAAGAATATAACTACTATAATACTGCTCCCTATGTACAAGAATATAACTACTATAATACTGCTCCCTATGTACAAGAATATAACTACTATAATACTGCCCCCTATGTACAAGAGTATAACTACTATAATACTGCCTCCTATGTACAAGAATATAACTACTATAATACTGCCCCCTATGTACAAGAATATAACTACTATAATACTGCCCCTATGTACAATATAACTACTATAATACTGCCCACTATGTACAAGAATATAACTACTATAATACTGCCTCCTATGTACAAGAATATAACTACTATAATACTGCCTCCTATGTACAAGAATATAACTACTATAATACTGCCCCCTATGTACAAGAATATAACTACTATAATACTGCTCCCTATGTACAAGAATATAACTACTATAATACTGCTCCCTATGTACAAGAATATAACTACTATAATACTGCCCCCTATGTACAAGAGTATAACTACTATAATACTGCCCCCTATGTACAAGAATATAACTAGTATAATACTGCCCCCTATGTACAAGAGTATAACTACTATAATACTGCTCCCTATGTACAAGAATATAACTACTATAATACTGCCTCCTATGTACAAGAATATAACTACTATAATACTGCCTCCTATGTACAAGAATATAACTACTATAATACTGCCCCCTATGTACAAGAATATAACTACTATAATACTGCTCCCTATGTACAAGAATATAACTACTATAATACTGCTCCCTATGTACAAGAATATAACTACTATAATACTGCCCCCTATGTACAAGAGTATAACTACTATAATACTGCCCCCTATGTACAAGAATATAACTACTATAATACTGCCTCCTATGTACAAGAATATAACTACTATAATACTGCTCCTATGTACAAGAATATAACTACTATAATACTGCTCCCTATGTACAAGAATATAACTACTATAATACTGCCCCTATGTACAAGAATATAACTACTATAACACTACCCCCTATGTACAAGAATATAACTACTATAATACTGCCCCTATGTACAGGAATATAACTACTATAATACTGCTCCCTATGTACAAGAATATAACTACTATAATACTGCTCCCTATGTACAAGAATATAACTACTATAATACTGCCGCCTATGTACAAGAATATAACTACTATAATACTCCCCCTATGTACAAGAATATAACTACTATAATACTGCTCCTATGTACAAGAATATAACTACTATAATACTGCTCCTATGTACAAGAATATAACTACTATAATACTGCTCCTATGTACAAGAATATAACTACTATAATACTGCTCCCTATATACAAGAATATAACTACTATAATACTGCCCCCCTATGTACAAGAATATAACTACTATAATACTGCCACCTATGTACAACTATTATAATACTGCTATAATGTACAACTTATAGTCCTGGCCTCGTGATATTGCTAACTGGACCCTTGAGGACTGACAACCTGTGGTGCAGTCTGATGAGTTACGGTACCAGCTGTGAACCAGGCACAGTGCAGGCTGGTGGTGACTCCATACTGGTGTGCGCTGAGGTCTCATGGCATTGGTTTGCTCTACTGTCCCATTTAAACCCCCATTGCCCGGTGTCTACATCGTTTCTCTGCTTGGTGACCATTTTCAGCCCTTCGTGGATTTCCTCTCCCTCAGTGATGGGATGCTCCAGCAGGATGATTCACCCCAGAGCTGTGGGGGCATCCTGTCCGCTCAACATCCCTCCAGCTGTCTTCCACCCACTTTGCCGGGCTGGAGGGATCCTACCCGTTATCAGTTCCTGTCCCATGACTTCTGGCACACCTCTGTAGGTCGTTCCTTGCGGTTTCCTTACATGATGGGGGGGGGAGATGTCTTGAGAACGATACAGCTTGCATCTTACCTTTACCCATGGGAAATGTTATTACATGGCAGCGTAATTGGCGCAGGGCTTTTTACATATGGCGTTCAGTAAATACATTGATAAATCGGGGTGTTTTTCGTTATCTGCGGCGTGCGGGATTAGTGACCTGCCCGTGCAACGGGGTGTCATATGAAGCCGCACGCTGGATGTGACAATCAGCTTCTCCTGCGGCCTGCGAGATGCTGCGCATCAAGGTCTGTTCCCATAGTAACAGCTGTACGCCTGATAGGAGCGGATGGCCACCACGGAGCGCTCCGAGGGGCCGCACCCCCCAGAACGCCTGCCCCTAATGAAGAGGCCTGACTGCAGGAATGACACAGCGTTCTATCCCAGAGCGGGCGATGATGGGAGTTATACACGCCCCAATGCCAAGGGCCTTTCACACGGGGCGGTACTAGTCTCATATACTGTACAGCTGCTGCAGCACATCTTCTGGGAAACTTCTCACCAGTGCTGATTCAAGAAACTAGATCATCAGAGTTTTGGTGCAGTTCTGACCTCGTCCTGCTCTCAGGGTTCTTATCTCTGCTTGCTGTAAGGGAATGGAGTTACAAACGGTTTACATTCTACAGCATCCCGCCCTCTTCCAGCTCACACAGCGGATTGGTTTGTTACATTGTATCAGTGCTTGTGTTTAGCCCACAGAGGATTGTCTGCACTGATACATTGTTACAGACCTGCAGGACAAGATGGGGGTTTCAGCTTCTGGCTGGACTATATATTCCTAGGAATGGCAGCATTAACCCCTTCACAACCACCTAATGTTAATTTACGATGGGCAGGGGGCGGGCCGGCTGCTATCACTAGTAACTGTGGAGGGGGGTCTGATAGGCTATGGCAGACTGGAGCCTACTGGAGGCTGCCACACCTAGATGCTATCAAGCCCCGCCCTATGCAGCATCAAAAATCACTACATACTGCAATACCTAAGTATAGCAGTGTATAGTACAAGAGGTCAAATCATCACAAGTTCAGGCCTGCTGTGGGACAAGATAGAAAGGCGGGAAAGGACGATTTTTTGCTGTTTAAGCGTTCTCAGGTATTAAAAAAATACAAACAATATAAAATCCGCACAGAAAAGCCCAAACTATTAAAATGTCACAATATTTGTGCCGCTCAGCAAAGGTGGAGAAGAAAAGTGCCATAATTGTGTTTTTTTCTTATACCTTGGCTCCCAAATAGGAGGTGGTCAGAAATGGTGTTCTAGTAGGCCGGGCCCAGACGGGGCAGAGGCGCACAGCGCCCTCCAGCTGCCGTGCAATGTACATGCAGGCGCTCATGCGCGGTACAGCTCATTTGGTTTGTATTTCCCGCGGGTACCCTCGGCCTGCAGATACCATATTGGGCTGCAGGTACGTCTGCGATCGTAGAGCACAATGGGCTCCATGGTCACGGACTCCGTGATAATATAGAACACGCTGCCTACTGTCTTCTGCAAGCGGACTGCGCAGCTCTGACCCGCGTTATCTAATGCGTTTCATTGATCTGCGATTATATGTGGATCAGTCATTCGCGGAATCCGGAATTACTAACTGCTCATGTGACCCCCCCCCCTATAATCGTACCGACCCACAGAACAAAGCTCACACGACATTCTCAGATAACGGTGAACGCTGTAACAACGACAGATTGTCCCCGAGTTACCAACTTCACTACATACAAACAAAAATGTCCTGCAATACGCTGCAATACCAGAGCAATACATCATACTGTACCGCAATCCGGCAGGCATTCTATCAAGCCACGCCATAGGCACGGTTTTCTGAAGGCCCCCGGCTGCCGTGGTAATCACATGGATACCCACGACCCCCAAACGTCGGGTGCCGGTAATTCTGACAGTGGCATTTGAAGGGTTAACAGCTCCGATAAGCGGCATGGCTCATCAGAGCTGATGTGGGCGGCTTACAGCCGCACCCGCATTGTACGCGTCGGGGTCGACCCGCAGTCTCCCTCCATACAAGCATTGGTTCAGACATACGAACAGCTTCCTGGCACGGCGCCTGTCCGTAAAGAGGGACGATCGCACAAAACACAACTCATCCCCCAGGTAAACACGCCCCCATGTGGCGCTGCTGGTGAAGGCGCTGCGCGGCGGGGACGAAAATGAGAAAGAATTACATCTCTGGTCCTGAAAAGGTTTAAGAGGTCCCCCATTAACCCCTTAGTGGCGCGCCCGGTTGTTGACCCCCGGACAGGAGTTTCATGTACATACGGCTTGTGTGATGAGCTGCAGTTTTATTGGTCCCATTTTGGGGTACAAATGGCTTTTTAATCACTTTTATCGCTTTTTCTTTTTTTCAGAAGGCAAAATGCACAAATAAAAGCATTTTCGCTCCATTCTTAGTTTGCTGTGCAGGATACAAGGGGTGCTCAGCCTATTGTCTGGATACAAGGGGTGCTCAGCCTATTGTCTGGATACAAGGGGTGCTCAGCCTATTGTCTGGATACAAGGGGTGCTCAGCCTGTTGTCTGGATACAAGGGGTGCTCAGCCTGTTGTCTGGATACAAGGGGTGCTCAGCCTGTTGTCTGGATACAAGGGGTGCTCAGCCTGTTGTCTGGATACAAGGGGTGCTCAGCCTGTTGTCTGGATACAAGGGGTGCTCAGCCTATTGTCTGGATACAAGGGGTGCTCAGCCTATTGTCTGGATACAAGGGGTGCTCAGCCTGTTGTCTGGATACAAGGGGTGCTCAGCCTATTGTCTGGATACAAGGGGTGCTCAGCCTGTTGTCTGGATACAAGGGGTGCTCAGCCTATTGTCTGGATACAAGGGGTGCTCAGCCTATAGTCTGGATACAAGGGGTGCTCAGCCTATAGTCTGGATACAAGGGGTGCTCAGCCTATAGTCTGGATACAAGGGGTGCTCAGCCTGTTGTCTGGATACAAGGGGTGCTCAGCCTGTTGTCTGGATACAAGGGGTGCTCAGCCTGTTGTCTGGATACAAGGGGTGCTCAGCCTATTGTCAGGATACAAGGGGTGCTCAGCCTGTTGTCTGGATACAAGGGGTGCTCAGCCTATTGTCTGGATACAAGGGGTGCTCAGCCTATTGTCAGGATACAAGGGGTGCTCAGCCTGTTGTCTGGATACAAGGGGTGCTCAGCCTGTTGTCTGGATACAAGGGGTGCTCAGCCTGTTGTCTGGATACAAGGGGTGCTCAGCCTATTGTCTGGATACAAGGGGTGCTCAGCCTATTGTCTGGATACAAGGGGTGCTCAGCCTATTGTCTGGATACAAGGGGTGCTCAGCCTGTTGTCTGGATACAAGGGGTGCTCAGCCTATTGTCTGGATACAAGGGGTGCTCAGCCTGTTGTCTGGATACAAGGGGTGCTCAGCCTGTTGTCTGGATACAAGGGGTGCTCAGCCTGTTGTCAGGATACAAGGGGTGCTCAGCCTATTGTCTGGATACAAGGGGTGCTCAGCCTATTGTCTGGATACAAGGGGTGCTCAGCCTATTGTCTGGATACAAGGGGTGCTCAGCCTATTGTCTGGATACAAGGGGTGCTCAGCCTATTGTCTGGATACAAGGGGTGCTCAGCCTATTGTCTGGATACAAGGGGTGCTCAGCCTATTGTCTGGATACAAGGGGTGCTCAGCCTGTTGTCTGGATACAAGGGGTGCTCAGCCTATTGTCTGGATACAAGGGGTGCTCAGCCTGTTGTCTGGATGTCGGCTTTATCATTTGTTGTTCATTTATTATTTTAAAAGAGGGAAAAGTGTGCAAAAAAGTTTTCCTATGTTTGTCCCTGTAGGGTACTTGAACCTGTACTGCTATGATCACACTTATAATACACTGCAGTACAGAAATACTGCAGTGTATTACCTCTTCTCATAGCGATCATAGGACATGGCAGATGTGGGCACCCTTGCAGCCCATCTACCCTCTGTGATTACATGGCAGAGGCCTTATGATGTCGGAGGGAGCGCACTCCTCCTGTGAACTCTTTACATGCTGCAATCAACATTGATCGAGGTATGTAAGGGGTTTACAGCTGGGATCCGTGTTCTCACCGATCCCCGCTGTTGCAGCGGTAGGGCGGCTGACACTGACAGCCCGCTCCTTCTGTGGATAGGACGAGCTCAACTTCTGAGCCAGCACCATCCTTAGGACGTAAATTTATGTCCGTTCGCGGGAACCCCTTCCCAACCAGCAGCACATTTACATCTTGGGGAGGGAAGGGGTTTTATACAGGCCAACTATTGGCAACCCCCTCCCCCCCAAAAAAATAAAATCACTCAAAACAAGCGATTTTGAGTAATAGGAGCTGCGGGATCTGACGGCTGCGGAGTGAGAAGTCGCTCATTGGTCGCTTCATTTTATCTCACTGAAACAAACTGACTAACGAGCGACTACCTGTTCATGGCGAGTGGCGGTGGGCGGCCGGAAGAGATCCCCAGCCGCTCCGCCTCCATTCGCCGAACGACTAGCGTTCCCGTGTACGTCTTTGGTGATGGGATTTCCCGCTCCCCATCACATCTATGGGGGCTCATGAAGCGCCCGGCGGTCTGCAGGCCCCCCACAGCAGCGAATAGAAACGGACAGCGTTTGGCTTCCAAGTGGGCAGAGCGTTATTGAATTCCATTGAGAGCGAACACAGGGACGGCGCAACTCCAGCCCGAGTGTCCGTAACGCTAACGTGATATATTATAAGCGAAGCAAGCCTGCAGTGAAGGAATGTTCCGGGCGCGGACCGAGCCTTGGGGTCTATCACACATCGGACTCAGGTCCGTGCCGCGATATAGCGCTACGTGTAATTCTCGCTGCGCTGACAGATGGCTGGAAGTATAAACAGGTGACTTGTGTTTCCTTGATTTGTTAATTAGCTGTAAACACTGCAGCTGCTACAAATTGGCCCCCAGGGGCCCGGCGCGGGTGGCAGGTCTCTAATAATAGAAGGGCTGCGTGCGGGGGGGGGGGGGCAGCGGCGCCACGAAGAGACCGACAGAAAAACAGTACTAAGTGACAAAACGGAATCCGACTCCTGGGGCGCCCACTACGGCTCGGTCATGTCTGCCCTGGGTGACAGCCAGCCGCTGGTGCTACAGTCCACAAAGAGCCGCCACCCCACTTTCCCGGCTCCTGACTGACATCGGCCGATTCTGGGGATAGAATGAGAAGTTCTGCAACTTTTCACTGGTTCACAATCTGTGCTTCCCGTCAATGAATGGAAAACCAAAATTGTATTCTGGAACTGAAGAGTGCCATTACTTGATCCGGCTGACACAGCTGAGGGCTTGTTACTATGTATCAGTAGGAGGAGGGGGATGTGTGCCACTTCGGGGTTGAGGAGTTGTCTGCACTGCTGCATTGCATCAAACCCTCAGCTGTGGGAGGACAGCAGGACGGCTCCTCGTCAATATGCTGACAGGACAGGAGGATGATGTGCAGGACTGTCTGCACCGATACACTGTAACGAGCCCTCATCTGCGGAGAGGCAACAAGTCTACAACCGCGGAATGTAAAGAACAGCAAGCAACTATAAGCTGCATTATACAACCATCACTGGGGTGGTCTGCCATTAGAAAGAAGGGTCTGCGTTCCTCCCCAGAACAGCGCCCCCCCCCTTGCCTTGTCTGGTATTACAGCTTATGCCTATTATAATGAATGAGGCGGTAGTACCCGACTTGGCCTGAGGTCAGTAGGGGCGCTGTGCCGGGAAAACACAGACCTTTCCTTCTTATCCCGGACAACCCTTTAATGACATTTATCTGCTATCCACGGGGACCCCGGCGATCTCAAGGCCAGCATATACGAATGTCCAAGGGGACTGGAGCAGCGCTGCACATCCTCAACCATTCATGTCTATGGGATGGACAGAGATTGCCTAGTGCATCAATCCCATAGAAGTGAATGGAGCATTTGGCTGCGCCGGCCTGACCCCAGCGATCAGACGTCTCTCCCCATCCTATGGATAATGGAAGAGCCCTTTAATCTTTATTTACTCAAGACTGTACCGGCCCTTTAAGGCACATTTAGAGTCCAAGCATAAGTGGGTGCTGCACATACAGGGAGAAGGGGAGGGAGGGACCAGGGGCAGAGGGGAGGAGGGGAGGGAGGGACCAGGGGCAGAGGGGAGGAGGGGAGGGAGGGACCAGGGGCAGAGGGGAGGAGGGGAGGGAGGGACCAGGGGCAGAGGGGAGGAGGGGAGGGAGGGACCAGGGGAGGAGGGGAGGGAGGGACCAGGGGAGGAGGGGAGGGAGGGACCAGGGGAGGGAGGGACCAGGGGAGGGAGGGACCAGGGGAGGAGGGGAGGGAGGGACCAGGGGAGGGAGGGACCAGGGGAGGAGGGGAGGGAGGGACCAGGGGAGGAGGGGAGGGAGGGACCAGGGGAAGAGGGGAGGGAGGGACCAGGGGAGGGAGGGACCAGGGGAAGAGGGGAGGGAGGGACCAGGGGAAGAGGGGAGGGAGGGACCAGGGGAGGGAGGGACCAGGGGAAGAGGGGAGGGAGGGACCAGGGGAGGGAGGGACCAGGGGAAGAGGGGAGGGAGGGACCAGGGGAGGGAGGGACCAGGGGAAGAGGGGAGGGAGGGACCAGGGGAGGGAGGGACCAGGGGAAGAGGGGAGGGAGGGACCAGGGGAAGAGGGGAGGGAGGGACCAGGGGAAGAGGGGAGGGAGGGACCAGGGGAAGAGGGGAGGGAGGGACCAGGGGAAGAGGGGAGGGAGGGACCAGGGGAAGAGGGGAGGGAGGGACCAGGGGAAGAGGGGAGGGAGGGACCAGGGGAAGAGGGGAGGGAGGGACCAGGGGAAGAGGGGAGGGAGGGACCAGGGGAAGAGGGGAGGGAGGGACCAGGGGAAGAGGGGAGGGAGGGACCAGGGGAAGAGGGGAGGGAGGGACCAGGGGAAGAGGGGAGGGAGGGACCAGGGGAAGAGGGGAGGGAGGGACCAGGGGAAGAGGGGAGGGAGGGACCAGGGGAAGAGGGGAGGGAGGGACCAGGGGAAGAGGGGAGGGAGGGACCAGGGGAAGAGGGGAGGGAGGGACCAGGGGAAGAGGGGAGGGAGGGACCAGGGGAAGAGGGGAGGGAGGGACCAGGGGAAGAGGGGAGGGAGGGACCAGGGGAAGAGGGGAGGGAGGGACCAGGGGAAGAGGGGAGGGAGGGACCAGAAGGGGGAGGGACCAGAGGGGGGACTAGATGCATTGTTCCCCGCCTCCAGCCCTCGGGGACCCCGACAAGTCATGTTTTCAGGATTTCTTCAGTGTTACACAGATGATGTAATTATTGTCGGTCCTCAGACATTGCCACGGGTGTTCGTACTATAGGAGATCCTGAAAACATCACCCGTTGGGGGTCCTGAGGACTGGAGTTGAGGACCCCTAGACTAGAGTAAGACAGAAAAAAATTGGGAGGGACTGGAGGGGGTTGGGGGGGGACAAGAAAAAGAAAGGAAGCGAGAGAAGGAGACAGAGGGGTTGGAGATAGGAAGACAGAAAGAAGCAAGGGATGCAGTTGAAACGAAGGGGGGGAGGGGTTGCGGAGATGGAGCTGGCGCGGGGGGCGGAGCACTCCAGCATTTAAACCAATAACCTTTATTGTGATCAGAATTTGGCAATGGTTACGACGCTCACCGCCCGCGTATAACGCCATGTTTACACTCATTCCTCCAGGGTCAGAGTTCATCTCAGGCACTTAGTTGCTTGACAACCAGCTTTTTGCGCTCTCTGCGCCCGGAGACGGGCCCGGAGCGAATGACACCGCGGTACGTCAGAGTCCTCAGTACTTGGCTTAGAGACGGGCTGCTACATTAGCGCTGGAAAAGGCAAAAATAAGGGGTGTTAGATTCGCCGTGGCCCCTGCGCCCCACGACGTCTCAACATGGCATAGATCACATGGCCAGGGAAGCGCCCGCTGTGCCACTGTCCAATGGAGGTTTATGGCCTTACAGCTTAGAAAACGAGAACCGCCATCTTAAAAGAAAAGGACACTTAAAACCAGATTCTTGGCGAGTAAAAAGCCGACCGTGAAACGTGACAGCATTCAATCACAGAGTCAACAATTAAAAAAAAGGTAAGACGTCCCCAGCGCAAAACAGGGAAGTCGCGGACAAGCCTCGAACGCCGCCTCCTCGCCACCAGGCCGCCGCCGCCGCTCTCCGGAGGGTTAAACGCTCATCACTTGAAGAAATGGATTAAAGATGTAAAATAGGATTTCTGAGGAGTTTCTGATTGGCTGGCGGTGGGTTTCAGGGAGACCTGCTCTCTCCTGCGTGGGGGCGGGGCTTCGAGGGGCTGTCCTGTGTCCGGGGGCTCATGGACTAAGGCCATCCAGGTGACATGTACTCCCGCAGGACGCCACGGATCAGCGACGGCCGGCTCTAGAACACCACGCAGTGGCAGCCTTTCTTGTCCTTCTCCTTCCGCGTTGGCTCCGGTGATGGCGGACACTCCTGCTCCTGGAACTTCCTGCAGACAGAGAACGGACGCCATGAATGATCGGATGCCCTGCACAGTTTGTGGCTTTATTCAAGACCTCTGCATGCAATCAGTGAATGGCGGCACTCGTTTACGCATCTTCACCTAATACTTCTCACAGCTGGGGGTTTGTTACAACGTATCCAGTCTAGATAATCTGCTGCCCCCAGATTGATACATTGTAACAAACCATCGGGGATGCATTTACCTCACTGATACAAATGAAACAAGCTCTCAGCTGTGAGACGTTGGGTCAGGGGAGTTTTTAACGTCTGGATGAATTTAACCCCTTAGTGACGCGGCCTATTTTGGCCCTAAGAACAACGATTTTTGGAAGATTTTATCTCCACTTTACAAAAGCCATAACTTTCTTCGTTTTCCGCCGACACGTCCGGATGCGGGATGTTTTTTGCGCGACTTGCAGTTTTTATAGGTGCCATTTTTTGGGGTACATATAATGCATTGAAGAACTTTTACATTAACCCTTTCCAGACAGGATCTAAACTTACATCCTTGCTCAGAGAGGGTTATTAAAAAAAAAAAGTTTTCATTCACTGACAGCAAGCAAAAGTCTTGGAAACACTAAGCAATTGAAATACAAAGCCTATTAGGAAGTTGTAGAACGTTTCATTGCACAATGAGGAATATTTATAGAAGCCGGCGATGGGCTGGGGCGGTGATGGAGGCTGGCGCCGCTCGTACCTCACTACTCGCACCAGTTCGTGAAAGGCTTGATCTACGTTCATCCGGATCTTTGCTGATGCCTCCATGTACGTCACCTTCAGCTGCCGTGCCAACTGGTGGCCTTCTTCCTGCGTCACCTGTGAAGACCATAAAGCAAGTGACAGCGCCGGCCGTAACCCCAAGCAGCCAGCGGATGGCGCCGGATACAGCGAAGCTTCCCTCATCTCTGCAGCGTCAAACTCGGACCCGGTGACCCCAACATTATGGGCTTTCATGGGGGTGCAAACAGCAAGTCAGGGGCGTCAGTTATCCTAAAGGGAAGGTTGCCTTATACAGAGGTAACAGAGAGGGCGCTGAACCCCGGACACCCCCCTATCATCTACACAGATCTCACTGAGGACCACCCCTGGGGCTACACAGGGGGATTATGGGGCTGAACTCCCCTCTGCCTTCACTTCTTAGACATTACACCATCTGTATACAATGTGTGCCATCTGCTGGTGAAAGGTGCACATTACATGGAGGGTTCAGGTGGCAGCGGCTTCACTGCTGAGATGTCCAGGAGTGACATAACGGTATGTGTCACCGCCTCTATACACTCTGTGTGCGTTTCTGTGGCGTACGTATGCATGTACTGTCCTGCGTATGCCTGTATCGTATGGGGGGGGGGGGGGTGTCAGTGAACTGACCCTTTAGGACTTCACACAACAGGGAAACTCAGGTACTTGGATAATAGATTACTGTTTGACTGCAGGCAAAGCTATGGACAGCTTAAATGTCAGTCTTTACTGCATTCCAGCATTCCGTTCCCAAATCGGACAAGATATCTGCAGGCTGATCTCAGAGAGGGCGTTCTGCAGAGGATGTGCGCAGGAGGCGGAGCCGCCTCCATTCTCCCCCTCGTGTTTCCATTGGAGGAGATACAGGTCATTTTCAGATGTGGTCAGAATGGCGCTAGGCAGCTGGGGTCACATGACATGGCTGCGGAGACGCCCAAACACAGCCGTGAGCGGCGGGGGCAGCGTTACCTGTCTCTGACGCTCCAGATCCGCCTTGTTCCCCACCAGGATCATCGGAAACTCATCCCGGTCCTTCACACGGAGGATCTGGCGCTGGAACTTATAGATTTCTTCAAAACTGAAAAAAAACACAAAACACAAGAAATCTTCATTATAAGTGGATCCAAAAATAAATCGTAAGCGGAGAAATGTCATGTGACCAACTACTCAACAACGCGCAAATAACTGGTATATGCAGCTGGAGAAAGGGAGACTCCGCCCAATATCCCTGAACGACGGATCCATGATGTCACCTGTGCAGTCGTCCGTGAGATACTACAGTGACATCATCTATTACTGCTGACAACTAGCCTGTATATCATGTCTGAGAGGTAGTCAGAGCCCCGCCTCCTGCTGATGACATCACTGATATGACGTCCTAACAGCCTCGCCCCCTGCTGATGACCTCACTGATATAATGACATGTGATCTGACACCTTATACTACAGTGACATCATCTATTACTGCTGACAACCTGCCTGTATATCATGCCTGAGAGGTAGTCAGAGCCCCGCCTCCTGCTGATGACATCACTGATATGACGTCCTAACAGCCTCGCCCCCTGCTGATGACCTCACTGATATAATGACGTGATCTGACACCTTATACTACAGTGACATCATCTATTACTGCTGACAACCTGCCTGTATTCACAGCCCCACCCCCAGATGACATCACTGATATGAGGTAGTCACAGACCCGCCCTCGGTGATGACATCACTGATATGACATGTGATCACCGCGCCGCCCCGCTCGTTACCTTCCTCTGTCCGTTACTGAGAAGACCAGCAGGAACCCCTCTCCCGTCCTCATGTATTGTTCTCGCATCGCTCCGAACTCCTCTTGTCCGGCGGTGTCCAGGACTGGAAGACACAAACAGCAGAGTTAGTACAAGCGGCATCACTAGCAGTGACTTATCCTACAGCCACGTATATGCTGGGGGCCACACTGTTATGGAAGCTGCCTAAAGGGGAGGCCGTCCTTGTCGCCCCCGGCAACAAATCACAGCGCAGCTTTCATTTTACCTCAACAGTATAAGAAATGAGAGCTGCTCTGTGACTGGTTGCCGGGGGCAACAAGGACGGCCTCCCCTTTAGGCAGCGTCAATAAGAGTGTGGCCCCCAGTATATAGGTGGCTGTGCCGGACCCCACGGCAGTACTCACTGTCCAGCCGCGCTGCGCGCTCGTCGATAACGCACTGCTTGGTGTAGGAATCTTCAATCGTCGGGTCGTAGTCCGTCACGAAGTAAGACTGCAGGAGGAAGAAACAAGCAGAGCGTCACCGCGGCGAACTCACCGACACCTCGCCGACCGGCTACGGGTCAGAAATCTTGCCCAAGCTGCAGTTAACAGGGTCTAGAAAGATGCTTTACAGCAACTTTGGGGGCTATAAACAAAATGGGCAGAGAGGACCCACTGACTTCTATGTGACAGTGTGGTGGGCATAACCTGTGCAGGGAGGGGAGGAGGGGAGCTGCGACACCACCTATTGTGACTGGTGGGTCCTGTTATCTATATAGAGGGGTCTCCTCTCACTGTAATCCTGCCTGTGACGATAATGAGATGACAGAGTAGGAAGTGTCAGAGTATTATTAGGTCTAGTAGTCGGTGTGCAGGGAGGGGAGGAGGGGAGCTGTGACATCAGACAATTATCAATCCAGAAATGTCCAAGAAGTTTGGGAAATATTGTGAAATGAAATTCTCAAAGCACAATTGTTACCAATCTCTAAAAGAAGGAAGAATGGGAAGCATTTAAAGAGACCCGGATGGATGAACACAGAACTTGTACACATGTTAAAGAGGGAGAAAAATATGTTTATCAAATGGGAAGAGGGGGAATATCTAAAGAAGAATATAATGGGGTCTGCAGAAACTGTAGGGCAAGGGTCAGAAAAGCTGAAGCTGTTAATGAATTGAGGCTTGTAAGAGAGGCCAAAAACAATAAAAAAGGATTTGGGGGTCAAAAGCAAAAGAAAAGTCACAGATGCTATTGGATGCTTACAGGATGAAAATGGTGAATTGGTTATAAATGATGCTGAGAAGGCCGAACTTTTACATCCTATTTTGTATCTGTTTTTTCTCAGAAAGTAGATGGAACATCAGCTGATCTTCCCTGTGCTATTGGGGGAATAAGAGAATGCAGGCTATCTATAAGCAGAGAGATGGTGAGGGAACACTTAGCCAACTTACATGAATCCAAGTCTCAAGGTCCGGATGAATTACATTCTAGGATACTAAAGGAAGCAGGGGAGGTAATTGCTGAACCGCTCGCTATAATCTGTGACAATTCCTGGAGAACAGGAGAAGTCCCAGAAGATTGGAAAAGGGCAAATGTTGTCCCTATCTTCAAATATGGGAAGAAGGTGGATCCAGGAAACTACAGGCCTGTGAGCCTGACTTCTATACCGTGAAAGGTCTTTGAACATATTATTAAACAGCATGTATGCAAGTACTTGGATGAGAATGGAGTAATTAACCAGAGCCAGCATGGGTTTGTAACAAACAAGTCATGCCAGATGAATCTAATTTCCTTCTATGACAGAATCACCGACTGGGTTGATCAGGACAATGCGGTATATATAGTATATCTTGACTTTAGTAAAGTATCTGACAAAGTATCTCATAGTATACTTATTGAAAAGCTGACCAAATCTGGGATTGACAAGGCAACTGTGAGGTGGATTCACAACTGGCTGAGTGATCGTACTCAAAGAGTGGTCATAAATGGCTGCACATCCAAGTGGAAGAATGTATCAAGTGGGAACCACAAGGCTCTGTCCTGGGCCCAGTGTGGGTCAACATTGTTATAAATGATCTGGAGGAGGGAATTGTGGGAAACTGATCAAATTTACTGACGACACAAAGCTAGGAGGGATAGCTAACACTAGGGAAGAGAGGGAGAGAGCATTCAAAAAGATCTAGAAAAGCTTGCACAGTGGGCAGCGACTAACAGAATGGTATTTAACAAGGAGAAATGCAAAGTCCTACATCTGGGCAAGAAAAATGAAGAAAGCACATACAGAATGGGAGGAATTGGGCTAAGCAGCAGCACATGTGAAAAAGACTTGGGTATACTAATAGATCATAGACTGAACATGAGTCAACAGTGTGATGCAGCAGCCAAAAAGGCAAACACAATTCTGGGATGTATTAAGAGAAGCATAGAGTCTAGATCACGTGAGGTCATTATCCCCCTCTACTCCTCCTTAGTCAGACCTCATCAGGAATACTGGGTCCCGTTCTGGGCACCCCACTTTATACAAGACATAGATAAACTGGAGCAAGTTCAGAGAAGAGTTACCAAGATGGTGAGCGGTCTGCAAATCATGTCCTATGAGGAACGGCTAAAGGATCTGGGAATGTTTAGCAGAAGAGAAGGCCGAGAGGAGACCTAATAGCTGTCTACAAATATCTGAAGGGCTGTCACAGTGCAGAGGGATCAGCCCTATTCTCATCTGCACAAGGAAAGACTAGAAGCAATGGGATGAAACTGAAAGGGAGGAGACAGAGATTAGATATTAGACAGTGAGGGGATCAATGAGTGGAACAGGTTACCACGGGAGGTGGTGAGTTCTCCTTCAATGGAAGTGTTCAGAGGCCGGACAGACATCTGTCTGGGATGAATTAGTGATTATGTACTGAGTAGGAGGTTGGACCCGATGACCCCCCAGAGGACCCAATGACCCCCCCAGAGGACCCGATGACCCCCCCCCAGAGGACCCGATGACCCCCCCAGAGGACCCGATGACCCCCCCCAGAGGACCCTTCCAACTCTACCATTATATAATTCTATGATTCTAGTAGTCAGTGTAAGAACTGGAGCATTTTAGCATTTTATATAATACAGATTGTGATTGTTCTCAGTAAGAGAAACCAAGTAATCTTGTAGAAATGATACCTTTTAATGGGCAACAAAAATACATGATGTTATAGCAAGCTTTACAACCTACTTAGATGTCTTCCTCAGGCTTATGGAATAGATCTAAAGAGACATTATATACATATACACATACATATGACAAGGCACAGACATGGGGGAGGGGATTAATCTGCACTTAAAACACCAGAACAGGATGAGTAGAGGAGTAAATATTTAATTAGTCCACAGATAAGAGACGTGAAGGTTTTAAGGTTCCTAAATTGGTGTTTGGGGGTCACCAGGCCAGCGTGTTATCTCTTCTCCAGATTTCTCATATTCTCCACTGATGCAAGAAGCCTCCAAGGTTCATTCCAGTCCTGACATTGTCAGAGATGGTTATAAACTTGTACTCCCAAATACTTCTGTGACGTTGGCATTTGCAATTGACTTTAAACATATCGGCCCATATACCTCGGATGGGAGAGTTCTCATCCTAAACACATCAACAAGTTCATTGTCTACAGCCTGGCCATCAGATATAACCGGATCTGCTCCAACCCAACAGACAGGGAGGAACGTCTATACCACCTTAAAAGGACATTTATAAATCAGGGCGACCATCCCACCTCAACTGATGACCAAATCACCAGAGCCACCAGGAGACCCAGAAATCACCAGAGCCTCCAGGAGACCCAGGAATCGCCAGAGCCACCAGGAGACCCAGGAATCGCCAGAGCCACCAGGAGACCCAGAAATCGCCAGAGCCACCAGGAGACCCAGGAATCACCAGAGCCACCAGGAGACCCAGGAATCACCAGAGCCACCAGGAGACCCAGGAATCACCAGAGCCACCAGGAGACCCAGGAATCACCAGGGCCACCAGGAGACCCAGGAATCACCAGGGCCACCAGGAGACCCAGGAATCACCAGGGCCACCAGGAGACCCAGGAATCACCAGGGCCACCAGGAGACCCAGGAATCACCAGGAGACCCAGGAATCACCAGGAGACCCAGGAATCACCAGGGCCACCAGGAGACCCAGAAATCACCAGAGCCACCAGGAGACCCAGAAATCACCAGGGCCACCAGGAGACCCAGGTATCACCAGGGCCACCAGGAGACCCAGGTATCACCAGGGCCACCAGGAGACCCAGGTATCACCAGGGCCACCAGGAGACCCAGGTATCACCAGGGCCACCAGGAGACCCAGGTATCACCAGGGCCACCAGGAGACCCAGGTATCACCAGGGCCACCAGGAGACCCAGGTATCACCAGGGCCACCAGGAGACCCAGGTATCACCAGGGCCACCAGGAGACCCAGGTATCACCAGGGCCACCAGGAGACCCAGGTATCACCAGGGCCACCAGGAGACCCAGGTATCACCAGGGCCACCAGGAGACCCAGGTATCACCAGGGCCACCAGGAGACCCAGGAATCACCAGGGCCACCAGGAGACCCAGGAATCACCAGGGCCACCAGGAGACCCAGGAATCACCAGGGCCACCAGGAGACCCAGGAATCACCAGGAGACCCAGGAATCACCAGGAGACCCAGGAATCACCAGGAGACCCAGGAATCACCAGGGCCACCAGGAATCACCAGGGCCACCAGGAATCACCAGGGCCACCAGGAGACCCAGAAATCACCAGAGCCACCAGGAGACCCAGAAATCACCAGAGCCACCAGGAGACCCAGGTATCACCAGGGCCACCAGGAGATCCAGGTATCACCAGGGCCACCAGGAGACCCAGGTATCACCAGGGCCACCAGGAGACCCAGGAATCACCAGGGCCACCAGGAGACCCAGGAATCACCAGGAGACCCAGGAATCACCAGGAGACCCAGAAATCACCAGAATCACCAGGGCCACCAGGCGACCCAGGAAACACCAGGGCCACCAGGCGACCCAGGAATCACCAGGGCCACCAGGCGACCCAGGAATCACCAGGGCCACCAGGCGACCCAGGAATCACCAGGGCCACCAGGCGACCCAGGAATCACCAGGGCCACCAGGCGACCCAGGAATCACCAGGGCCACCAGGCGACCCAGGAATCACCAGGGCCACCAGGCGACCCAGGAATCACCAGGGCCACCAGGCGACCCAGGAATCACCAGGGCCACCAGGCGACCCAGGAATCACCAGGGCCACCAGGCGACCCAGGAATCACCAGGGCCACCAGGCGACCCAGGAATCACCAGGGCCACCAGGCGACCCAGGAATCACCAGGGCCACCAGGCGACCCAGGAATCACCAGGGCCACCAGGCGACCCAGGAATCACCAGGGCCACC
Organism: Eleutherodactylus coqui; assembly: GCA_035609135.1. Classification (NCBI taxonomy): domain Eukaryota; kingdom Metazoa; phylum Chordata; class Amphibia; order Anura; family Eleutherodactylidae; genus Eleutherodactylus; species Eleutherodactylus coqui. The sequence continues at coordinate 146,643,416 of CM069415.1, forward strand.
AGGCGACCCAGGAATCACCAGGGCCACCAGGCGACCCAGGAATCACCAGGGCCACCAGGCGACCCAGGAATCACCAGGGCCACCAGGCGACCCAGGAATCACCAGGGCCACCAGGCGACTCAGGAATCACCAGGGCCACCAGGCGACCCAGGAATCACCAGGGCCACCAGGCGACCCAGGAATCACCAGGGCCACCAGGGCGACCCAGGAATCACCAGGGCCACCAGGCGACCCAGGAATCACCAGGGCCACCAGGCGACCCAGGAATCACCAGGGCCACCAGGCGACCCAGGAATCACCAGGGCCACCAGGCGACCCAGGAATCACCAGGGCCACCAGGCGACCCAGGAATCACCAGGGCCACCAGGCGACCCAGGAATCACCAGGGCCACCAGGCGACCCAGGAATCACCAGGGCCACCAGGCGACCCAGGAATCACCAGGGCCACCAGGCGACCCAGGAATCACCAGGGCCACCAGGCGACCCAGGAATCACCAGGGCCACCAGGCGACCCAGGAATCACCAGGGCCACCAGGCGACCCAGGAATCACCAGGGCCACCAGGCGACCCAGGAATCACCAGGGCCACCAGGCGACCCAGAAATCACCAGGGCCACCAGGAGACCCAGAAATCACCAGAGCCACCAGGAGACCCAGAAATCACCAGAGCCACCAGGAGACCCAGAAATCACCAGAGCCACCAGGAGACCCAGAAATCACCAGAGCCACCAGGAGACCCAGAAATCACCAAAGCCACCAGGAGACCCAGAAATCACCAGAGCCACCAGGAGACCCAGAAATCACCAGAGCCACCAGGAGACCCAGAAATCACCAGAGCCACCAGGAGACCCAGAAATCACCAGAGCCACCAGGAGACCCAGAAATCACCAGAGCCACCAGGAGACCCAGAAATCACCAGAGCCACCAGGAGACCCAGAAATCACCAGAGCCACCAGGAGACCCAGAAATCACCAGAGCCACCAGGAGACCCAGAAATCACCAGAGCCACCAGGAGACCCAGAAATCACCAGAGCCACCAGGAGACCCAGAAATCACCAGAGCCACCAGGAGACCCAGAAATCACCAGAGCCACCAGGAGACCCAGAAATCACCAGAGCCACCAGGAGACCCAGATATCACCAGAGCCACCAGGAGACCCAGAAATCACCAGAGCCACCAGGAGACCCAGAAATCACCAGAGCCACCAGGAGACCCAGAAATCACCAGAGCCACCAGGAGACCATGAAATCGACTGCCTCTAGTAGTGACCTACAATCCACAGCTGGAGGTACTAAGGAAAACCGCAAAGAAACTCCATCATACCAACACAAGGATGACCGTCTGACCACCATAATCCCGGACTCTCCACTTTTGTGCAAAAGGCAACCTCAAATTCTGAGGAGCCTTATAATCAGGAGTGCATTGTCGTACGACACACAAAAAGATACTTATCCCTGTAAGGTAAGGAGCTGTAAGACCTGCTGACATGTACGGACCGCAGACAAGATACATAACCCCAACACACAGCAGGTCTATAAGATCCCTGTAATGTAAGGAGCTGTAAGACCTGCTGACATGTACGGACCGCAGACAGGATACATAACCCCAACACACAGCAGGGCTATAAGATCCCTGTAATGTAAGGAGCTGTAAGACCTGCTGACATGTACGGACCGCCGACAGGATACATAACCCCAATACACAGCAGGACTATAAGATCCCTGTAATGTAAGGAGCTGTAAGACCTGCTGACATGTACGGACCGCAGACAGGATACATAACCCCAACACACAGCAGGACTATAAGATCCCTGTAATGTAAGGAGCTGTAAGACATACTGACATGTACGGACCGCAGACAGGATACATAACCCCAACACACAACAGGACTATAAGATCCCGGGTCAGTCACATGTTCCACGTCCGATGTTGTGTACCTGATCGGCTGCAGTAAATGTCCTGTTGGGGGCCTTTATGTTGGAGAAACAGGACAAAAACTGAGAGCGAGGATGAGATCTCATCACCACATGATTACAGAGAGGAAGACAGAAGTACCTGCGGCCGAGCATTGCTCTGGGCACGGACACAACATGGAACACATGAAGGTTACTATATTAAAAGGCAACTTCAAATCCCAGCATCACAGAAGAATTTGGGAGTACAAGTTTATAACCATCTCTGACAATGTCAGGACCGGAATGAACCTTGGGGGGGGCTTCTTGCATCAGTGGAGAATATGAGAAATCTGGAGAAGAGATAACACGCTGGCCTGGTGACCCCCTAACACCAATATACAGACCAGAAAGCCTTCACATCCCTCTTACAGTGGACTAATTAAATATTTACTCCTCTGCTCATCCTGTTCTGTTTAAGTGCAAATTAATCCTACCATGTCTGTGCCTTGTCATATGTATCTGTGTATACATGTATGCGTGTATATATACGCGCCTCTTCGGATCTATTTAATTATGCCTGAGGAAGGACTCTGATTAGGTTGGAAGCTGCTGTAACATCATGTATATTTGCAGCCAGTAAGAGGTCTCATATCTACAAGATGACTTGGCTTCCATTACGGAGAACAATCACACTTTGCTCTACTGGCGACTCCGGACCGAACCTTATTGATTGTACAATATAGATTGGGACAACTGGAAAAAAAAAACGTAAAAATTCTTTAAAATAAAAAAAAAATAAAAACTTTAACATAAAAACCTGAATTATACAAAAGGTGGTTTTAAGATTCCCTTTATTACTTCTGAGATCAGAGCAGTAAAACTTG